>QFEM01000975.1:0-28777 GCA_003316205.1 Boletus bicolor
CCAGCCATCAAGAAGCAAAGTCAGCTTCTTTCGACTCTGTAGCCTGTCTATGTCCTCTTGCTGGACACGCACACATTCCGCATCAAGAAGGTTGTGTGACAAGACATATCAAGAAGGAGGCTTGTAAGATGGGCAAATAGTATCAAGGAAAAGGTGAAAAAACGGATCCTCTGCAGTGAGAAAGGGTATGTTGGCATGAACAAACCACCTACAATAGTTAAGAAAGTTGTGTACAAATAAAGTGGAGTGTAACACACTGAAGAAATCGAGAGTTCGCTTGACACTGCTGCATGTCCGACAATGGATAATCAATATATCCATCAAGTGAGTGTTTCTTCCGCTTCCCAATGGGGACAATGGGGCCTGAAGTACTGGCAGTACCAGTTCCATTCCCATGAGAATCCGGAACTGTGGCCCGAGTTTTCCCCAGAATGAAAGTACGTGCCTCCCTTCGCACATCAGGAAGTGCATCAGGGCATCCATCAGCAATGTGCTTTGGAAGGTTGTTGTCACACCCTTGAATTTGAGCTCCCCTCGAGCCAGCTTTATCACCACAGATGTTGCATTTCCAGAAATACTGATTTGATTTGTTGTCGACTTTGTCAATGCGAGTGAAATTCACAGCAATGAAATCTGGGACTGGTCGTCCACCAGTGTTGGAGGACATGGTTGTGTCATCAGACTTTTTCTCAGTTCAAACAGTAGTAACTACAAACTATTATTTAGTCGACACCATCCCAAACCAGGTATATTTCTGCCAGGTTCTGCCAGCCAGATTTCTGGAGGTTCTGCCGTCTGCCTGGCAGTGCCAGTTTTGCCCTGCTGCTTGGCAAATCAGCAGACTTTTGCCAACAACATTACTTGTAGGCCACACTGCTGTAGCCTAACGCGAATGGTTTCAGCGTTGACATTGGAGAAATGGACCCATTGAAGCTCTGAGACATCACAGATTTGGCCACTAGCAAGTTTGTGGACAGCAAAATGAGTATCAAGCTTTATGAAGACGCAAGGACAGCCTGTCTTCTGCTTTATGGCATAGTAATCCTCCGATTTAGCATAGTGGTCGAAGATTCACTTGACTGTGGTACGGTGTAGGCCAAACTTTTGTGCAACATCCTTCTCTGACACACCAGCAGCTCTGTCACGGCAGATCCGAGCCTTCTTGGTGGGACTGGTATAGTTGGCCATGGGGAACAGGTAGCAGGGAGGTCAGAGAGAAAGCTGCGAGGTGGCGAAATGGGGTGGAGGGCCTGCATCGTGCAGGATGGCGGTCTTTTGTAGAGCGACGCGGCATCCAAATAAGTCTTGCACACACTGTTTCTTATGTTTGGCCACATCGCATCACAAATAATCACGACATAACATTTCTGCCAGCTCTAGTACATAGCCTACACCCAAGCGCATCCCCCAGTACCATTTGGATTGCTCCCAATGTGTTGTTGCATGATATCGAGGCCTAAACAGCAAAATGTCGTGGCTGTGCATTACTTTTTTGAGCCACTGTATTTGGATGGAATTTAAATCAACTTGATGTTATTATTCGGAGACGTCTGTTAGAAGCTGACTATGCTACAGGACGCACAATGGGAGCTGCGGAGATCCGACCGAATAATGCCACCGCAGACAAGGTCAATGTCACTACAGGTAGTTCTGAAGCCACTGATTCTGTTGACGTGCCTGGTGATGTTATTTGTCAGGTTCCAGCGATGATTTAGTGGCTACGTTTGAACATCTTGACGATGAAGCCTTCAGCTTTGCAAAACACGATGATGCCATTGCGCAGTACTCCGCTGCATTGTATCTCAATCCCCCAAGTCCGACATGTCTTCTTATAAAGCGGAGCAGAGTTCGAGCGACGAAGAGACTGTGGGACGATGCATTGGACGATGCGAATGAGGTATGGATGACATTCTCCTTGTCTTAGTTTGCCGCACTCAACCGTGCCGACCCCTACGCTAGGTAATTCAAGTGGATCCCTCTTGCCTAGGGGGCTACGACATAAAGCGCATGGCACTCCATGGCGCAGGACGATATAACGAAGCGATCCCCACGCTCAATACCATGCTTTCCATGATTGAACAATCCCGTGACCCTGGAATTCGTTGTAGGTATCTCCCATATGCATCGAGAAACAATGAGTGACGTATTCCATAGTGTTGTGCAAGGACTACGTTTCACCATCCAAGACAATTGCGGAGATCGATCTGATAGCTCAGGGGATCTTCAGCATTTGCCCTCTCGTCCTCATTGATGTCATCACTGGGCACCTTTGCGACGGACCCGAACGCATGCGCATCTTCAAAGACGACTCTGTATTCAAAGAGATTGTTTCCTTCGTGACAAGGAAAGAGGACAAGAATAGAATTCCGCAAGATATTTCGGATACGTCATGTTCTCACATGTATGGGAAGGGGACGAACCATCATTTCAGGATGTTAACTTGGTCCAATCCGTGTGGGATCTGGATGAAACGCCCCTGAATGAGAAGTTGCGCAATTTCTGCACGGAGACGTGCAACCTCGGTTATAGGTGGGCCTGGTCCGATACATGTTGTATCGACAAGGCGACGAGCTCGATTCTCAATCAATCCCTTACATCGATGTACAAGTGGTACGAGGAATCAGCAGCGACACTCGTACTCCTAGCAAGCGTCACACACCCGTCAAAACTTGGTGATCTCACACGCAGTCTATGGATGAAGCGAGCCTGGACTCGAAGAGCTTCTCGCACCCAAGGTCATTCGTTTCTACGATCAACAGTGGAAAACATACCTCGGCGACACTCGTGCCAACCACAAGGAGTCTCCCGAAATCATGCAAGAGCTAGCGGACGCTATTCAGATCCCCACTGGAACTATAGTCAAATCCAGTCCACACGATCTGGAGGTGCGCGCCAAGCTTCGGTTAGCTTCGACGCGCAGTGCGACGCGAGAGGAAGATGTCGCATACTCTCTGATTGGCATATTTCAGAGCGATGTCCGGCCACACTATGGGGAACGCGGCGCGGCACTCGGTCACCTTTTACATCGCCATCCATCCCACAGGACGAAATGGATACCCGTGTGTCGAAGCTTCGCAGCATGTTACCTCAGGACCAAGCATTGTTGATACATGACCGAGTGACCCGCCTCCCGCCCGCACGGTTCGCCAATCGCCGCCTGCATCTTCCGTGCATCATCTTCCGTGTCACTGTCAGAAGAAGCCCCGACGACGTTTCTGGTCATGTTTATCGCGCAAGGGCATCTACCATCGGCGAGCTGGAATTCCAGACCGCGGACTCACTTCTGGCGGAAAAGCGCACGCTTGTGCTTGTCCATCCATGGATTCGCGACCTCATTGATCCAGTCAGAGAGTTCACCGACAACGGATCGGAAGACGATGACTGGTCTACGGAGTACTCCTCGGATAGCGCCGAATCACCGTTCTCGTTGTTGGACGTTACCTCGCCAGCTCCATCGAGCGAGATTACCCATGCATACGAGTTGATTGCCCTTGCCCGTCTCGAGCGGCCATTCGGTGCATTGTTACTCCAACAGATATCACATCAAGAATATAGACGAGTTGCTGCCGACACCGAGCTCGTCGTCCATGGATTCCGGCGTCATCTGACATCGTCCAAGGACGTCCACGTGGAGGTGTTGGAGGTACTGTGCGCGGACTCATGTCTTGCTGCCTACTTTCGATTTCTCTCGCTCTCGTGCTGTGTCGCTGTTTCTCCACACGTTTGGTCGCTTTGCTTTCGTTGCGCAGTCCTTCGTACTACTTCTCACCTACACGTACCCTAGCTTTATGCATACCCACCCACCTAGCTAGAAATGCAGATCCATAGGCTTTCCCCAACTGTATCACAAGTTGTCGAAACCCGAAACACCCGGCGGTTATATAGCTGCAGTGACAAGGTTGTAAGTATAGTCCGAGTTCTAATCGGGACAAAGGCATACCTCTCAACACCACGTAGGCAGTTACTCCGTGGCTGGAGTCACCGCGCATTATGCACCGGATCGGAACTAAGTGATAGCTATGATGAAGTGGCTTAGTTTGGTAAAAGAACGACACGGAACGAGCCCAAACTTACTATATTTAGGACCCCCACCACCTTCGGGCACCGTCCATGTGATATCCTGAGTAGGAACCTTGATATCACATAGCTTGCAATGGATACAATTCTGCGATGACGAGCGAGATGGTCAAACTCTTCCAAGGTACGCGAAAGGCGAACCGCTCACCTGCGAGTTGATGACCAACTTCTTACCATCCCATCCTTCTTTGGATACTGCTTCGTCCTCGATGTACTCGTAGACACCGGCCGGACACGCGCGCTGAAGCAAGCCTGCATATTCGCCGGCGTTTCGGCGGACGTGCTCTTTCCTCAGAGGCACGTCTTCTACACCGTCCTTGCGAACGCGTAGATGGACAGGCTGGTCCTCGGCATGATTAGTGCCCGTGAGCGTCAGAGACGTCAATAGATCTGTCGATAGTGGCGGTTGAGGTGGAGGATAATCGATGGGCTTGAAGTGACTGGCTGTCAGCGTATGCTCAGCGTCCGAACACCGGGTCTTGTTGCGGAATGTCCACGGCGTCCGGCCCTTGAGGAAGAGCGAGTCCATGCCCGAGTAAGCCATACCACCCCATATGCCCAACGACGTGTTGAAACTTGCACGCAAGTTGCGCACTTCGTTCAGATCTGACCACACCCAACTACTCCGGACTGCGGCGTCATACTTGCTCATGCCACTCAGAGCGTCGGTGTCGGCTCCCGATGACTCTGATTCTGTGAGTACATCTGCGGCTGCTTCCGCTGCGAGCATACCGGTCTTCATTGCGTTGTGTGTGCCCTTGATTTTGGCGATGTTGACGAACCCGGCGGAACACCCGATCAAGGCACCACCTGGGAAGTGAAGTTTGGGGACGGACTGCAAGCCGCCTTCGTTCAACGAGCGAGCACCATAAGCGATGCGAGTCGAGGAACCAGACAAGAGCTTAGCGAAGTAAGGGTGGTGTTTCATGCGCTACATCCAGAGCCAGATTAGAGCGGGGAACACAAGGACGCGTGACGCCTCACCTGCAGCTCTTTGTACGGACTGAGATACGGGTTCGCATAGTCGAGGCCAATGACCAATCCAAGGCTGACGAGTCCGTCCGCCATGTGATACACGAAACCCCCACCATAAGTCAGATAGTCGAGCGGCCAACCCATGGTATGCACGACCTCACCCGGTCGATACTGGCTCGGGTCGACGCGCCAGACTTCCTTGAGACCGATGCCGTAGGTCTGTGGATCTGCGTCCTTGCGTAGGTCGAATTTGTGGATGAGCTCCTTGGAAAGCGAGCCGTGCGCGCCTTCAGCGATAAGCGTGACTTTTGCACGGAACTCCATCCCAGGTTCGAACGTCTCCTTTACACAGCCTCGCCTGTCCAGACCGACTTCGTTGGTCCGTACACCAGCGACGCTATTGCCGTCCTCGCCATATACGAGACCGGCACCAGCAAATCCGGGATAGACCTCGACGCCGAGCTCCTCTGCGATGCCGCCCAGCCAAGCTGTAAACTGAGAGAGAGAGGTGATGTAGTTGCCATCGTTGGACATCTGGGGTGGGTGCGGAATGGCAAAGGAGTATTTCTTGGTGAGAAATCGCATGGTAGAGGACGTCGCGGGCTGTTTGAGGGGATTGCCATCCCTCAAGGACCAATCTGGAAGCAGCTCGTTGAGAGCGCGAGGCTCTACAACAGCTCCGGAAAGGATATGTGACCCTGTGTCGAGCAGCAGTCAGTCAAGACGACATGAATGAGTGACACAATTTGGACGAACCTACTTCGGGACCTTTTTCGAGGACAACGACTCGGAATTCCTTGCCTTTTTCTTGCTCGAGCTGCTTGAGACGTATAGCAGCACTGAGACCGGCAGGACCAGCTCCGACGACGCAGACATCGACGTCCTCCGATATCCGCTCTACGATCGCTGGATCAAACGGCTCCCTCCGCCGTGGTACGGCGACACGAAAGGCGCGTCGAGAGCCAGCAAAGGCTATTCGCCGCTTGGCGCGAGTCAACATCAGTGTCCAAAAAGTTCGAAAGGCAGCGTGATATTAGTCCGCGTGACAAGTGGTGGTCACATATGTCACATCACGCACCACGCCTCGTCACTGCACACAACGGTGACGACACCCTGTTGGAAACGTGTCAACGTTGACGACTCGTGGAGCTCACAAAGGACGCCTTCCGCGCGTCTCCAATTCCTCAATGACTGGCTTCTCTGCGGTACCTATCGCTGACGATGCCGAGGATGATCATGACTGTCGCTGGGCTGGTGTTGCCCGCGTGGCTGGCCCGGTTTGGACCCAACTACCGTCGCTGACAATCGGCCTTTTCGGCGTACAAATGCTCTGGTCGGTGGAAATGTCCTACGGTGAGCGCCTGCAGCTCGCCGCGGAACAGCTACTGACGTCATACAGCATCACCATACCTGCTCTCCCTTGGCCTGTCAAAATCGCTCATGGCCATCGTTTTCCTTGCAGGACCACTGTCCGGTCTCATCGTGCAGCCCATGATAGGCACGTCTCAACGCTTAATTTTCAAGTAGTTCTGACCACCAAGTCGCTAGGCACCCTCGCCGACAATTCCAAATCTCGGTTTGGGAGGCGGCGACCCTTCATCGTGGTCTGCGCCGCATTGTGTGCGTTCGCCACCCTTCTTCTCGGATTCACGAGACAATTTGCAACCATATTCACCACCCTGGACTCAGTCTCGGTAAGCTATCCTGTCGCACACACCTCCTGCCACAGGGTCGGCTCACCCGCGGTAGAATGACATCCTCACCGTCTGGCTTGCCATCATTTCCATTTATTGTATAGACTTCTGCATCAATGCTGGCGAGTATCGCGGATCGCGCGAGACAAACTGCAATCTTACGTCTTCACCTTCATCTTCGTTTAGTCCAAGCCCTCGATCGTGCGCTGCTCGTGGACACCCTACCCACCGCCAAGCAACCTGCGGGCAACGCATGGGCAGCGCGAATGTTGGCCATCGGAAGTGTTACTGGATTTTTCGTGTAAGCCTGCATTCCCTCGGGACGCCGAACCTCCTTCGACCTGCATCCTAGAGGAAATCTCGATCTCCCGCATTTTTTCCCCTTCTTTGGGAGTGCACAATTGAAGGTCCTTTCCGTCATCGCAGCTCTCCTCTTGTTCTTGACACAGGCATGGGTGTGTTTTCATGTGAAAGAGCGTGTCTTGCTCCGCTCATCGTATGATACATTCTATTTCACTGCTGTGGTATACATTCTACTCATGTTCTCCGCAGAAGCGGTCCCAAAGGACTTCGACAGGAGCTGGGGGGGCTATGGGAGACTCTCGCCGAGTTGCCCAGTGTCATCCGACAGATCGTGCGTTCTCGCTTCTTGGTTTCCAAACTTGCACTGACCTGTATCTGCAGTGTTGGGTTCAATTCTTGTGCGTTTTCTCGTTTCCAGTTCATCTCTGGCCCTGATGGTGGCTAGTGCATCGTTGGGGTGGTTCCCGCTGCTGTTTTACACCACAGTGTACATCGGCGACCTTCACAAAAGTTCTTCGCCTATTCCGGAAAATGATGCTGCTGCGATTGCCCTTGATGTCGAATCCACGCGGCTTGGGACTCGAGCCTTATTCTACAGTGCTTTGGTGTCCCTGGCAGCCAACATCATCATGCCCTCCTTCGTTGTCCCACAACATGTGGGGCACGCTTCCAGCCCTCTTCAACCAAAGCAGAAGACGTGGCTAGAACGTGTTCGGATGCATTTGGCAAGTTTATGGGCATTGTCCCACTTTGTTTTTGCGATGTGTATGGCTGCCACATTGTACGTTCATCACTTGTCCTTTGTGCTGTTCACATCGGCGGCGATCTTTTGACAACTGATGTATTTGTTTTTGCCCTTTCCATCATTGAAAATATAGCGTCACCTCAACCGTATCGGGCGCAACCTTCATCATGTCTGTCACCGGGTTCTGTTGGGCAATTACGCAGTGGGCGCCTTATGCCTTGGTAAGTGGAGATCGGGGAGAATACTTTCCTAGGTCATCCGGTTCTTACCCCATACCCCAATGGCATCTTTAGCTTGGGGAGGCAATATTGTCCCACCCAGCCTCAGATGATGCCGGGTCAATCCATCTCACTGACACGCGTTCGACACGCGTGGTCCGTTCACGCGATGACGTCGAACACAATGCGGATGAAGAGGAGACTCTGCAACTTTTTCAAGCCGATGTCGACGATGAGGAAGGGGAATACGTGCCCAACGGCTGCCCCCATCTTCACGCTTACTCCCGTGCCGACATTCAGAGCCCATCGGCGTCTAGAGCCTCGTCGTTTGACCAAGACGATGAACTCGATCCTCATCCGAGGATCATCGGGTTGGGAAACTCGCGGGCACGCGTCAGCAGGCTTGATATAGCCATCCCTTCTTCTCCACCTTCCGTGGCTCCCTTGGAGGGAAATGCGGTGACGTCGACATCAGGGTCTACAAGAAAATCAGCCAATGGTCTGAGTGCCCAGGCTGGCGCCATCATCGTGCGTAATCGTTTCCTTGGTTCTTCGGACCTTCCCACTGGATGATTCACACCCATCTTTCCCTTTCCCCGTATTGTGTACCCCTGTACCGGTCCTCCAGGGCATTCACAACATGTTCATCGTCATCCCTCAGTTCCTCGTGACCGGTCTTTCATCGATAATCTTTGCGATCTTTGATCCAGACAAATCCGTTTTACATGGCCATCACCCTGGCAACACACAACCTGGCAACGGAACCATCACCCCCGCTTCACAGGACGCCGCAAGACAGCTGTTCTCCCGTTGGGACGACTTGTCACAGACTAGGCCCAATTCGATAGCCATCATCTTTAGGCACGTTTTGTTCATTTTTTCTCCCTTCTCTGTCCGCTGTACTGCCATCCTGACCCTCCCTCTCGCTCAGATTGGGAGGCATTGCGGCCGCAATAGCATTCATGCTCTCCTACCGCCTCGCGAAGGAACTCAAACGTCATTGATGCAGTGAAAATGGGCCAGTGAAAATGGGCTATTGATATTGTACAACCTCTTCGAAATTCCGACTTGCAACGCTTATATTCATCGTACACTATTACTTAGCCCCACCTGATCACATGAGCTGGATCCTTCCTAGCTTCTCCTTCGAGGGCCTTTATTTCCCTAAGTATTAGAAGACAGTTCCGTCGCTGATGATGTCGATGGGAGGTCCTCCCGTAGCAGGGCGGAGCTTCCTCGCAATTTCCCTACCACCTTTCCAAGTCGCGCTCTCCAGCACCTGTGCCAGCGTCAGCGTCTCCCTAGAGAGGTTATATTTCCGCCGAAGACCGTCCGCGATCCGATCCCTGAGAATACAGCCATCATGCGTGAGTTCTGACGCATCAGCCTTTTTTTACACCCATTTCAGGACAAACGAATACGGACAGTTCGATCACCGTCATGGCTCGCCACTCCACCACGGCAGGATGTGACGGCGGTAGGCGTGGGATGGCGCTCCCATCAGGGACATACTCGGACAACAACATGCCTGGGCGAAGGGTCAGGACGCCGAAATCGACCAACAGACCGCCTGTCGTGTGCATATTTTTCCAATGTCAGTGAGATAGTATATGGAGGGTCAAACCATGGGCAAACCTCAAAAGGTTTTTCCCCCATGAGGTCAAATTCGAAATCTCTGACCGTTTCGGTATTCTGGCAGACCGGTCATGTCCTCCACTCCGTCAAACGACCATCCCAACAGTTTTTGGATGGGTTCAATGAGACTGTATGTGATCCAACCGGTCAGCTTGTGGAATGGGACGAACGAGTCGGATTCGGCTTGGCCTAGTTGACGGAGTGCCGGGCAGGGCCAGACGTCCCCGAGGGGGATGTCGTCCAGTGTGAGTCTGGATGGCCAGATGGGAGACAGGCCTTCGATGAGAACGGTCCACAGCGCGGTGATGTGCACACGTCGCATGGAACCCTCCAACTTAGACTGTCCCACGAGGAAATCTGTGTGTTCGAGACGCGTCATTCCATTTCTCGTCTCATGACAGGCGGGGGCGGGGCGCCCCGTGCACGAGGCCACAAAAAAAGGGGGGTGAAAGGGAAGGGAAGGGAAGGGGGGGAGCGAGAGTGATGACGCAAAAGGTGGGGATGGGTGATGAATCAATGATGTGACTCGGGTGGAACTTACCCAGCAAGTTGCCCGGTCTGGCGTCTTGTCCGAAAATTTGGGGGTTCGATGTGAGCGCGGTGCTGAGATGGACGAGGAGAGAGGTTCGGCCTTGAAGCCCGACCATCGGGTTCGCGGTGCTGACTTGCATCGCTTCGGCAACCTTATCAACGTTGATGCGAGCGAGTCCTTGTGCTGTTTTATCGCGGGATCATTTGGCATCACGTTAGCTCGGCGTCTGATGAACGCGAAAGAAGCATAGTGGAAGGAGAAGAGGGGGGTCAGGGGCGTACCATCTACTCGGTAGGGCTGTGAGACAGACCCCGAGAAAAGACCCGCAGCGAACATGTGTAGGCTGGCGACGCCGAGGCCTTCTGAGCGCACAAACGTGTGTCCGGCAGCGCCGGGTTCGGTGTACGTCCAGTCGTTGCCCGCACCGGCGTCGAGGAGGACAGAGACGAGGAAGAGATCGAGAAGGCGTTTGCATTGTTCAATCGTGTCGACGCCGGCGACGTCCCAGGATTGGATCAGAGGTGCGATACGGGGTCGACCGGCATCGAGATGGCGCCATCGGCCATGAGGTGGGATCTACGAGGGAAAAAGAAAGAAAAAGGTCGGAAAGACGTCAACACAAACGTCATGAGGTGATAAGATGGGTCGATGTGAACCCCGCCACGACATCATAGTAAGTAACAGGCCCTGCCGGCGGGCGGAGGGGGGGGACAGAGGGGGGGGACAGAAACTCCCGATACGGAAACAGAGAACGAAATTTGAAAAGTAGGGTTCACTTACGGTGTCAAATGCGTTCGCAAAGTCTCTCTAATTGATGGCAAAGGAGGGGTCAATTCGTAACGTTCGACATGGATGGGGAAAGAGCTCGGTAGCAGAAAAAGTCCGACGAGATGGTAAAAGAGACACGAGACGGATGGCACATGGGGGGAACAGACATACCTCCATGATGGACGCACAAAACTCAATCACTGCGTCCAGCCTTCCGGGGTCATAATCAAAGTACTGCAGCGCACCCTTTTTTGCAAGATCGTGTACTTGGGCACACCTTGCTCTGATGGCTGGAAGGGTACGCAGGAACATAGCCTGTGCATGAGGAGAATCCAGACTCCGTGGAAGTACTGACATTCGGATCGATCGCGTTCTCAGGTTGGTGTGTTGGGTGCAGGAAAAACGGGTGGGGGCCACGCGGAATACGGTTTCTGGTAGTAACGCTGTTCGCCAGTAGATCTGGGTTGGAAAAGTGCCCTTGTGTGTGTCTGTGCGTCTGTGGAGTGGACCAGTTTGGTACGTTGTCGTCGTATCAGCTCAAGGCTAATTCGCAGGGTATGGAACCTTTTATAGGAAATAAGCCCCTGTCTCAGTTGTGACTTCTGCGGAGACTTGCCCTGGGTACAACGTAGGGCCAGCTAGTACCAGGTCTGGGCCTGCGTTTACGACACAACATTTCGCACTTCTCCATTAGAAGGTCGTGCGACAATGTCGGGCATATGTCGTGTGACCAGTTTGCCAGGTTTAGCCTCGAGCACTACCAAGGTCCTTCCGCCCAGGGGCAACAAGTCAGAGTCAGTCGGCGATGGGGATCTTACTCAACGTGAACATCGCGCCGAAACCACTACCAAGTTCGCAGCCGCAGTCCCTGCCGCCAGGCCCCCGCGGATCCTGACTGCGGGTTCGATTTCCGCTGGCTCCGAAGAGTAGACGTTCTTACCTCAAAAATGTCTACCTCCGGCCGATGGAAGCCACCAATCCGCACAGCGTCATTACCCTCACCATTTGCAAACCTCACCCACCTACCCACACATGACACCCTCAACCTGGGTCCTAATCATGTCACTTACCCTGCCCAGATGTGTGTCTCGCCACGTGGATGTCTCACCTTCAAGCCGGCAGATATCCGGCCTTGCCCGCGCATTGCCATTCATTCGGTCAGGGTCCCCTCGTTGTCAACGCGCGGCATAAAACACTACCCTCATCATCACCCAAACTGATCGGACACCGTTCCACACAAAGAGAAGTAAGTTGAAAGAAAAAGACAGCTCTCATTTGGAATAGGGGGGAAATAGAATAATAGACATCATTGATATATGATACAATCGCGAGGCAGGGCGACGACTGCTGAGAAAGGAAGGAAAATGTGCGAAAAGAGACGAGACAGGACCCTTCATGCTGTAGCTTGCTGTCTTGCACAGTGAGGGCATATCGAATCCCTCCGTTGGCCAACCTTAGGGTGGGCTCTGACCAACCTAGTGAAGAGGAGGAGATGTCAGCTAGATCATTCTGTGCTTCGCGAAACACTAGACAAACGGACTGTTGCAAACATGTCGTCGAGCACCCAATACAAGGCCGCACATGCTGAGCGCTGTACCGACATCGATTGGACCCGCAATCGACCTAGGCAAGCATCATTAGCAAACGCGGAACAACGCGCAAGCGTGAGCAGGTACCACCTTGCTCTCGGTGTAAGGCTCTCCGTGTCCGCAGGAGAATTCGATGCATTGCGTTTCGCGGTAGCACATTTGATGGTAATGAAGTAGTCTCTGCTCTCCCCCATGCTCGAGTCAGAAACACGCGACGTGGCAAGAAAGAACGAGCTTACGCGGTTAGAATAGATTAGGATAACTTGAAGTAGACGAAGAAGACGTGTAAAAGACGAGCGTGTGGAAGAGAAACTTGACTGGCGTACTCGTTGAGAAAATTCGGATAGTCTTTGCACCAAGCTTTATACCTTTCAACTCGCTTGAATTCAAGTTAAATCTGCAGTAGATCTCGTTAACCCCAACCCAAGCTCAAAGCCCTCGTCCGAGATCTGTACGACTGCGCGGGTTGGAATTAATGTCGACACGCAGGGCGGCTTCCTTTGCACCAAACGGCTGATCATCTGATGAGATGCCCAGATCCGAGCCCTTTCAGATGCTCGGGGGATCATATACACATACAACCCTGTCATGAATCCTGACACCTGATAGTAAATATGCCGCATCGCGGGGTCAGTCCTCGGAATGGACTAAACCATTAATTCTGACTACGCACAGAAACACCATTACCCATTCCCGGATCCTGCAATTACCGTTTGCGCAATGACATACAGCTAAAACCTCCGACCTTGCTCCACACTGGAGAGAAATAGTGGGGGAAACCGTAGAGGGGAAGCGTGGGCGAGACGTGCCACCGTTGCAACCCGTCAAGAAATGATGCGACATGTCAGTTTACGTCTGTGGTGTCGAAGCGGCACGGAAATACATCCAAAAACAACCCGGCCACCGAACGAGATCCCTTCTTGAGGGGTCCGAGCTCTCTACGTACGCAAAAACGGCACTAAACCATATTAAGATAGACAGAAATATTCGCACAACTCCCGCGACTCGCGGGTTTGCGTCCACCCGTGAGAGTAGGTAGCATAGAGGGCTCATGACCGCTCGCAGCGGTAAGCGGATGGGAAGGGCCCATCACACCAGCTGCAAATGAGGGCGCAAATGGAGCGACTATGACCCCAGGTTCGCCGTGAGGGTCTTACCAGCAAGGGCAGCTCAAAATAGAGACAATGCCCTCATACATAGGGCAAACAAACCAAGCACCGAGGACAAAGTCAGAGATGGTCTCAGAATATAGCTTAAAAAAAGGAGTATCATCCAGCGTATGAAATACCTAAACGTCCAGCTAAAGACGCATTCTGGGGTCAGCTATCTGGACAAGGTGGGGAATAAGCTCCGACCTTGACAAATAGACTGGGTGGACTGTGTCATACAGCTTTTAAGTTTGGGCGGATGGGACGCATCGTTTCCAAAATTCATGCTCCCACCAGTCGCCAGAGACGCGTGTCGCTGAAATACCCCGTTCGAAAGTGACGTCGCCCGGCGCGCGAGTCAAATACCAAAGTTCTTTGACACCCAACTGACGCAAGTAGTCTCGCATTCGGGGGTAGTTTTCTCCCACGCGATGGGGTCCATGGCTGTCATCAGAGAGGGCGAGGCGGCCACCCAGCTCAAGGATCAACTATTGACACACATGAGGACATAAAAAGTGAAGGCGATCTTGGCCCACGCACTGCAGCGACATCCTCTCCAGGATACGAAGTCCGCCAACCCTTCCTCAAGGCGGCCGCGTTGACTTCGAATAAAGCACCATAGTGAATGGCGTATTTAACGTTTCGTTTTAATTTGTCCCATGCATTCGGAAATTCGGAGAAACGCAATTCTGGGTTGTAGAGTCGGCACAGATCGAGGTGACCGATAATTTCCGGGCGAAAACGTTCCAATAATCGGTAATGCGCATCAAAGTATTTCGAAAGGAAATTATCCATGCGACTTTTTCCTGTGGCATTCATTTCAGCCACCACATCTGTGACAGTGAAACTATGCAGCGCCTTCTCGAACGAGGCATGATCAAAGTCGATGGGAATGGCGTTGACGTGGTGGATCGAACCAACGATGTATTCAATGCGGCCAGAATGTTCGCTGAGAAGGGTACTCAAATTTTCCAGATCTGTATTCGTGATAAACTCGGTCTCTAAACCGACCAGGAGGGTGATTCGGGAAACATATGCTGACTTGAGCCTGTGGGCTTCGTCCAAGAAGTTTGTGAATTGCTGTATCAGGGAATCAGGGGACAACCCTGCCTGAGCGCGAGGAAAATGAGTTCAATGCGAGCACACTTTAGGCAAGGAAAGGACCTCTTCTGGATACAAATCATCTAGCCTGTACCGCGGAACATGTTCGGTGAGGCCATACACCTCGAAACCCTGCCTGATGGCTTCCAAGACAACCTCTTCAAGGGTTCCTGAGGCATGCCTGCAGAACTGACCGGAATGTGAGTGGTGGCTGAAAGGCATATGCGGGCTGATCCAGTAAATCGTCGTTTTCTCTGGGAGCGGCGCCCATCCAAGGATCCTGTAAAAATGTCACTGGTTAGTTAGTTTAGCAACGGTTCTTACGTAATTGAGATGGTTCAGAAAGGCTGTCGGGCACTCGCTGGTCTCTGCTGCCTTGGGGGGCTGGTAGAGACATGTTCGTTCTAGTAAGAAAGCGCAAACTCTCTACAATAAGTGAGCCCCGCACTTTGATGCGTCAACACCAATCGAACCCCTCGCATCAACGTCAATGGTACACCCTGCTTTTTTGAAAATCGGAAACCTAACGCCTGCTTCTCGCCCTGAAAGTTCACACTCCGCTTGCCGTTAACGGCCGCATCGGTGTGAGGGCAGATTACCAGATGCAGTCGGACTAGCCTTATCTGAGGGCATCGCTCCTCCCGCTTGTCATGAGTCTGAATTACAGTATTCGCCAAGTGTACTATTCCTAGAACTACATATACCATGCCCTCCGACAGAGGCGTTGGCGATGGCATGTGTGGGGGTACGACCAAGTCAGCTGGTCGACTGTAACTGTCAAAGAGATACGTTTTCATTAATTTGCGGGGAATAAGATCGGAAGGACACACAGCAGAGGTGCCTCGTCGTGAGGCTCTTGTCATAGGGCTAGACCTTCTAGACGACGAGGGCGTTGGAAACACACTTCCAACTCCCCTCCCCCTGGTGGACGAGGATGCCGTCCGAAGCTGTTGCACCGCCAAAGGATGCACCACAGGCTGCTTATTCCATGGCATTTGAAAGTGCAACCAACCCAACCATGTTTGCATCCCGTCCGACCGCTCTCGCTCTTGTCGCTTCCGCTCAAAGGCCGCGCGGTAGCGTTCATAAGACTCGCGAAATGATCGGTCCACGCGGGAAGAGAAAATCAGCTCACCACGAGGGTTGGCCGCAGGGGGGATTGGGGCGATGGGTACGGACGTGCCGCGGTCAGTTGGTGACGAGGGTGATGATCGTGTCAAAGACCGTCTCGCGGATTCAGGTAATGGATCTGGCCGCGGAAAGAGGAGGATAAATGGATTCAGGGAAATTTTCGACCGTAACGGAGGCTTGCGGACGTTGAGATATATGTTGAAGGACCGCAAGGCTTTGTTTGCGTGAGGGACGTAGCTTCGAGAACGCTCATGATCAGAATGTTCTGACGGGATTGAAAGCATTGCTTCATACCGATTGGAGTAAGCGATCTTCTCGGAGTACATGCCACTGGCAAAGAAGAGGAGCAGAGTGGTGATTGCAACGAACAACAGACCAGAAGTAAAGTACGGATGTGGTTTCACGCTCGTCACGGTTCCATACACATCTGGGAGAATATGCCGAAGGAGGTAGGTATAAGGTATGTTTAGGAATGAGGTCTGCAGTAAGACTTCGGATAAGAGGAAGGCAATGGCGAGGACAAGGTGGAGTAGGAACACTGCCTGGTGGTCAGCTCAGGGACACAGGAGAAGAACGGTGCTTACATTGATATCGCGACTTCCTCCGCTGCAGGGATGCAGCATTTGTCTTGAGTCTCTCCTCGAAAAACAGCAGGTCACGATAGGTCGCCGGGTCATTTGGGGGGTAAAAGGAAGGGCGCGAGTGTGGCGCACTACCTCGCGCCATTCATTCGGACTGCTTGCAGGACCAAAGAAATGATGATACTGATCTTGTTCAAGGCGCAGTTGGCGTCCGATACCAGCTCGCTCGGGGCGAAGTCAGTCAATGCCAGCAGAGCTGCTAACGGTTATCGGACCGTCGTGGCCGTGTCAAATGGGAGTGTTTTTGACTCACGTGACCGGTCCATACAAATGGACGTGCGGCGTGTCTGCCGTGAGGTAGTTTGTTCTGCGTCCCGGAGCAACTCCAGCCGTCAGCGTCTGCGACTTTGATTTCTATATTTCTTTTAGGGCAAATTCAAGCTTGCTTGGTCACGGGGACTATCCATGACAATTATTCTGCTGGCTTCGGTCTCTTTGTTCGCGCTGGTCGTCACTAGTCGCCCAATACTATCAGACTCTGACCTCAGTGACTTGTAAGTCCTCATGTGGAGCATGCTTTGGACACATGCTTGACGGATATTTGCATCCGAAGTGCTCCTGCCTCA
This sequence comes from Boletus bicolor, assembly GCA_003316205.1. NCBI lineage: Eukaryota > Fungi > Basidiomycota > Agaricomycetes > Boletales > Boletaceae > Boletus > Boletus bicolor. The sequence continues at coordinate 17,124 of QFEM01000975.1, forward strand.
TCTGCACTCCAGACTGCCGTCCAGGTCGCGTTCCAGATTCATCCAGGGTCAGTCTTACTCCACATGGCCTGTAGTAGTGACTGACGTGGTTGCCTTGCGACGCGTGCAGCGAGGATGACCTCGAACTCGATGCTACTCGTTTCAAGTCTCAAAAACCAAAGCAGCAGATCGAGTACCTCTCCGAACTTGACGCGGAAAACATCGCGGTCACAGCCCCAGTCAAAATTTTGCCTGGAGTAAAGCCTTCGTTCGAGGCTCACTTAGACGAAAATGCCAGACAGGATGTGCTCGATACCAACAAAGAACTCGACGACTCCCAAGCTGACCACATCGCCGACGTATCGATTACTTCAGAGCCCGTGGTTGACAAGCAACAAGAGGCTCCGACCGACGAAATTCCCACTACACCACTTGTAGTGCTGGCGTTCTCCTGCGTAGCCGCATTCTTGGCGCTGGCCTGTATCGCGTTGACACTGTACATCATCAGGTCGCTACGGTTCCAAATGCTTGCATCGAAGACAGCATGGGATTTACTCCCGCGTTTCTGGAGGCGTCCTGGGTCCTCCGTCCCCCAGGAACATACGAGTGTAACAGCCAAGGATCATCTCTTGGGTGGAGCTTGTCTCCTGCTCCAGACAGAAATCGGGCAACAACGCCTCCTTGATGTTGAAGTGGGGTCCGCTGAGAAGCACGATTTGCACATGGAAGACAATTTCGATGCTGTATCGGACATGGAGTCGGAATGGGATGATGTCGATGAGAAATACCAGGATGCGCTTGATATGACGCCTCTTCCACTCACCCACGACCTCCCACTTGAAGAACACGTGTCTCATCAGTCTCATTCAGGCAACCCACCTTTGCCACGCTTGGGGTCCTACCCACTCGATCAATTGACAGATGATCGCAGTATTCCTTTGATGCGTGAATTGGGCTCCTCCCGGCCAGCTTGGTCAGTCCGCGCGATCCACTCCCCGGTGCTTGGTCTATCCTCGCGCGAAGGTGGTTGTGACAATTCCACTCCGCAGCCACTCATCCACCCCCCCCGTCACGCTTACCGTGCAGCCGTTCCTGAATTTGACATTGCACTCGCAATGCAGCTTCGTCCCGGCCTCGGTATCGGCGCGGATTCCGCATGGATGGTTCGTTTCCTGATGGCTATCTTCGGATGGTTCGCAGTTGCCTTGACAGGCAATGCTCGGTAAACAACCTATGAACACCACTCCGGTCGGCCATATTTGTTATGATCCGGCCCCTCCATGGGTTGTCGTTGTTGAAATACATTTGGGTCGTACTTCCGCTAGGCCGCCACCCGTCCGTTTTACATATTCAGAAATACCATCATGGATTAGTGACGAAAACCCTTCTATGCGCAACTCTTAGATCGATTATGACTTCTTCCCCTTTTTCGCGTGTAGCCCGTCCCGTCCTCTACGCATTCCTTCATTGTCCTCCCTATCCGAATTATCATGCCGTCGTTTTTCACTTTCCGTCTTCTACCACTTGCATCATACCCATACACACAACCCACACGGAACCAATGTTCATAAGAGAACTTTCACCTTTTCTTCCGCATGGTTCGCATCATCATCGCACTGATCTGGAATCATATACGTAGGACTAGTGGTGTAATCGATCGATTGGCTCGAGGTAGAAGTGCCGATAGGTCACGCTAAGTAGTACTCTCCGTGTCGACTACAGGTCGTACTGTCGTACTTATGCTCTAACCTGTAATCATCGTCGGGTGGCATTACATAGACGTCATGTCCTTGTTTTTTTTTTCAAGTTGGATTTTGTTACATTCGTTGTTCAATTGGCCCACTGGCAGCTACACTAGAAAAACGAAACGGCAGTCCATGCCAACCATGCATCGTGCCACGGCGCGGTGCGCACAGTAGGCATGGAAATGAAAAAGGCATGTCAGTGGGTGATAGCACAACGAAACACCTCTGCAGTGTTCTGGAGCTCCTCCAGATTGTACTGGACACGCCCGTCTACCTTCAAGTCGGCAAGGGCGGGTAAGGAACCTGCCTAATTCAGTGATACGAACGCATCCTATGCGCCAAGTGAGCTCGGGGACTGAGAGCCCGAGACACTTCACCAGCGCTTCCTGGAATAACAGTGCCCTACCGACAAGGAACGAGGCGAACTACCAGCTCCACCCCCAAACCCAAGCACGATGACTCGTGGCTTCAGTTGCTCGAGGCATTGCTGGAGCTGTTGGTATGTGTGCGAAAAAGAATGCAAGTTTGAAGCCCAATGTCTCAGGAACGGCCTGTCGAAGGTTCATGGGGGCGTGGCAATGCGGCGCATTGCGAGTGCACGAAGACTCGATGATATCCCCAAAGAGCCCTATGATATCGGGTGTCGAGGCAAGCTGAGGAACACGGTTGCAGGTAGTACATCCTGTTCCCAGCTGCGGTAAATTCCAGTCATATAATCATATCTCGCCACCTGGTGGTTGGAAGATTCACCCGAGGCCATTGCACCGTAATGAACTCATTCTCCGAGACCTTGTTTTATGTTGACTACGACAGGTAATGTGCTTGAAAACTGGGTGTGTACCCGATCTTCGTGGTCTTTCTCTTGAGTTCTTCAAAATCAACATTGTCGACTCATCTGGATAAAAGGGGTACGACACCTACATAACGCCGACATGTCAACAAAAAGACCGACTTGAGAACGCAAAATAACTCCGCAGGCGCCTGCGGCCATTCTCTGGGATCAAGGTCGAACTGCAAGGCGAGTGAAAGTTCGAGACCTAGCGTGCTACGCCGACGACGGAAAGTTGGGAAAGGTTGAACGTACTTACCTGTGACCATTTAGATCTGTCTGTCCTGCACACGTCAACAACGTCAGATCGCACCAGTCCGTGACACCTCTTTCACCGCGGGTAGTATAGTACATTGGGAATGGGAAATCAAGAAACGGTCGAGAGAGTGATATACATCAACTATCTCGTAATACTGTAATAGCTCGACCCTGTTCTTGACATTCTGGGAAGAGAGGGAAGCGCCCAAGGCAGGACACGAGGCCAACCAGTCTCCAATGGAGACCTCCCGATTTTCGCACCTCAACCACGATGCTTTATTATTTGCTACTAGGATGTATTTTTTTGTTCACCATGAGGGTGATTGGGGCCCTGTGGTGGAAAAGAGTGAGGGCACTGAGGGGTGAGGGGTAACGTATTCTAGCAGATGCATCTTATTCAAAACTGACCACAACCTAGAAACACCCAACAATGATGCCGATGACCATGACCCAGAAACACCCAAGGATAGTGCCATCCAGAGCGGTATGACACAGGACAGACACGATGGGGAATGGTCTCAGAGTAAGCATGATAATCTTCATGGACTCGTTGCTGTGACCGCTGACTCACATAAATTTGAAGATGACTCGGACGTTCTGTGCCGAATCGAAAACCGTGGTGGCCCAATATCCTCATTGGTGTTTCTTGCTGGCGGGAGACGTATAGCAAGTTCTTGCCATGGCGATAACAAGATTCGCTTTTGGAATGTGGAAAATGACCGGCTTGAAGAGATAGAGCCACCAATGGAACACCCGGGTGCCAGCGTGAACACTATAGCTACTTCCCAGGGCGGAACGTGGATCGTCAGTGGGGACGATAATGGAAAGGTGGTGATTTGGGACACCGCGACTCAACTAAGTCAGAAGGTGGGGGAGTTTGTCGCAGCGGAGGGACACGGGGGGAAGATTACTGCACTAGACATTTCCCCCGTCTCGTTGCGCGTTGTGAGCGGATCAGAAAACGGAACAGTGGTCATCTGGTGCATGGAGAAAAGAGAACGTCTGATTGGCCCACTGAAACACCAAGACTTGTCACCGGTGACGTCGGTCAAGTTCTCACCAGCGGGCGGTCGCATCGCCTCAGGTCACCGTATCTCTGGCCAGGATAGTTCCTCGATCCAGATTTGGCACAGTCGCACTGGGGTGCAACTAGAATCTATATCTAACACTCAGGCAACATACTCACTCGCTTGGTCCACTGATGGTCATCGCCTCTTCGCTGGGGGACCCAATGGTTCGGTCAAGTATTTCAACGTCTTAACTCGGACCCCTTTCCCCGAATGGGAAGCACCTTCCGCAGATCTCATAACCTCTCTTTGTGTATCCAACACTGGTCATTTCCTTGTCTCTGTTTCGTCAGGACGTGCTAAGGGTATTGACATCTGGGATACACGGACTCTTCCGAGTAAACACATCCGTTCTTGTAGGGAGGTGCTTATCGCAGCCATCTCGCCGGATGCCACTCTTCTCGTCAGTGGAGGAAAGGACAACTACATCACGGTACGAAACCTCTCGATTGCTGTCGATAGGTCCTACCTATTCCATGTAAGCATACATGATTTTCACGACCTCATGATTTTTATTGTTTTCCTTAGCACCTCTCTCCGTCTCCAGGCCAGTCAGAGCCCGTTAAGTCTATTTCTCTAATGTTGGGCTGCCGTTTCCTCATTCTACTTTAAGCACAGTTGACGTACATCGATAACGCAGCATATGAAGCATGGAAAGGCGGAAATTTGTCGGCCAGCGAGAAAATACTATCGACGAAAATTAAAGACAATCACTATCGAGATCTCATTCAGTATGCACGTGCTAACCGTGCGCTTGTTCGGGCCCGACGAAAAAACTGGCCCGGGGCATTGGAGGATGCTAATGCAATCACGGTAACTTGGTCTCCTTACATGGTATTATGGACAACTCAAGTGTGCGTACAGTCGAACAATGATCAAGCACCGTTGATAGCTTACATAGCAAAGGGAATTGCGCTCCGTGGACAGGGAGACAACGAGGGGGCGATGCGTGCATTTACAACTGGCAACTCTGATAGGAACACCACCCATTTCGTCGAATGCGTCAAGGTAAGATGTACGTTCCAGAGATCTCATTCAGTTATCAAACTTTCTACATCTGTAGTCCATCACTTTTCTCGACGTGGAACGTCCTGATGAAGTACAGTGTGACATTGACATCCCCAATGATTTTCCGGGCATTAGCTTGAATCGATTGGTCAGGGTAAGTGTATTAATGCGACGCGTGAAAGTTCTCAGCATTAATCGCCAAAACACGCAGGCACGGAGGTGTTTTCTCCTCGCAGATCACCACAAGAGTGGACAAGACCACTCGGAAGTTCTAAAACCATTGGAAGCAGTACCTGATCTACGACCGCTTCTCCACGTTCCCGACGTAAACACTATTTTGCTGGTAAGTCACTTGAAGCTGTATTTGCTACATGCATTGACACATGCCGGAAGATGCTTGACTGGGACCTCCGTGGTCTGATATATGGTATTCACAAACTGAGGTGTCGAGCCTTGTTTGAATCTGGTCGCATGCCAGGGGTGATCAATTACTTCTCCACAAAGGAGGCTAGCCCCAGCGAAGACTTAGAAAGTATCAAGGCAAAGCTCAGCTCGCTCAGTGGTGAGGGGTTGGATCCCAGATAGCATCCCCGAAACTGACCATTCCCGTCGATATCAGAAGAGTTTGGGGATGAGGCAATGTGCCGTTGTAGCTATAAAGAAGCTGTTGCGTGGTACACCGAGGCATTGGTCCTCACAGATTGTCCTTCGAGTGAGTTCAGGTGCGACTCGTTTCCATACCATGTACTCAAGTGAGAAAGAAGTTGCAGTTGCACAGTGGCCGACTGTACTACCCCGTTGTCCTCATTGCATTGCGCATCTCCTCGCGAAGCGAAGCGAGGCAGAAGTGGAATCGAAAGAGTGGAAGGATGCCTTGACAGATGCAGATTTGGTATGGATATTCATTGTTGCGTCTTCATATCAGATGGCCAATAATGGTATTTTCAGGCAATCAAAAGGGATCCATTGTACCCTTGGGGATACCAGATGAGATATGTCGCATTGCTTGGCATGAACAATCATGAGCAGGCATCCATCGCATTGAGCGACATGTTTTCGAAGATTAAGAATTCTGACGATCCCAAGATCTTCAGTAAGTATCTCCTATACTGGTCTAATGGTCAGAGATCGATTATGTCCGGCAGAACTGCGCAAGAACTACCTCGAGACGCTCGCGGAGATTGATAAAATAATTGATGTTATTTTCGACGCATCCCCATTTGTACTCATCCATGTCGAGGAGGGTCGTCTTTATGACCGGGAAAAGCGAAGATGCAGATTCAAAGAGGACCTGACCTTTCATGAGCTAGTCTCGTCGATGTCCATGGTGCCAAACATGGATTACATCAAGGAAGTCGTGGAACGCTATTTCCTCTACGTCATGTTCTCCCACACTTGGGAAGAGAACGAACCATCATTCGAAGATGTTTCCGGAAACTCAGTCTATGATCTCCAGAACGACAAGCTACGTAATTTCTGTGCAATAGTTCGCGATGACTATAAAGCCTACAAATGGTCGTGGAGCGACACCTGCTGTATCAACAAGAAGGATAGGGATGTTTATGAGAAGTCCATCCGCTCTATGTACAAATGGTACAATAATTCTGCGCTCACGCTCGTCCTCCTTGCCCCCCTATCCAAGTCGAACCCACCGAATTCCCCTAAACTCGAACATAATCGATGGATGTTTCGTGTGTGGACACTGCAAGAACTCCTCGCACCCGAGGTCATCCGTTTCTACGACCGTAAATGGGAGCTATACCTCCATGACAACAACACCAACCACAAAACCTCCCAAGAAATCAAACCAGAGTTGGCAAGAGCCACTGGTGTTGAAGAAGATGCTCTCGTTCACTTTTCTCCGGAAATGCTTTCCGCGCGTCAAAGGCTCCGTCTGGCTTCAACTCGCAAAGCAACAGTGAAGGTGGATGTTGCATATTCTCTGATTGGAATATTCAGCAGTGATATACATGTCGAGTATACTCGTGAGGCAGACGTCGCACTCGGACTTCTTCTGCAGGAAATTGTGAATCGCCAAGGAGACATTTCGGTGCTCGACTGGATTGGGGAGTCATCAAAATTTAATAGCTCTCTCCCCGCCGACATATCTGTCTACAGCCAATCCCCATATGCACTGCCATCCATTGCAGACAATGTGGTCGACCAACGGGTTCAAGCTTTGCAGGACACGCTACAGAAGCAGGAGGTCATCAGTTTTTATAACCTCCTTTCCACTCTGGGTTTACCACGTTTTGCCGATCGTCGTCTTAGTCTTCCTTGCATCACATTTTCTGTTACCGACACGAAGCCCGATACCTCAAGTATCCCCGATCAAAGTACTCCTGCTTATCTCGGCTCCACAGCAGCCCTCGGCGACGTCAAGTTCAAAACTAAAGACACACTTTCCCTGCCACAGGGAAGGGTAGTGCTCGTTTATCCGTGGATTCGTGATCTCTTTGCCGAAATCCGCCATCATGGAGGAGACAAATATACCCAGGCGTTAAGGTTGATCGTGTACCTGGAACAGGGATTCAGAGCCCTTTTGTTCGCAGAGCAGTTACATCAGCAATACAGACGAGTGGCTGCTGACGAGGTAATCATCGTTCCCCCCCGTGACCTGGCTTCTCTGGAAGATATCGGTATCGAAGTATTGGAGATATGGGAAAAGTCATGACGGGTCTGCAGGCCTATAATATATTACTAGCTTGGAGCTTGATGGTTGCATCTTTCCTGTTGCTTCCTCCGTGCACGTTTAGGCTTTTCCTATGACACGCAATTGATCACATCCCTCCTATTTATCTTTTGTTTCTAATGCCGTGCATCTAGCCGGTTCTGCTAGGTGTTTTGTCGCCTGCCAAGCCATCTATTTACTGGAGTGCCGCCATGGTCTCCTCTACACCTCTGACATGGAGAACTCCGCAATGGTATCCCTACACGTGAGTTGAAGCTCCATCCGAATATCTTTTGACAAGAGTCAGCATTCATCATAATGGTGTCGCCGGGAAGTAACTTACTATCGAGATAGCCTCCAGATGGTACCCAGTAATGGGGTGAGGCGAAAGCCTGTGCCCGTTCGAGTGGCTTCATCCCACGTTCAAAACACATCGCATCAGGTACATATCCTGATAACTTAGGAGAAATTATTACGTGCATATCTGCGGTCTGATCGCGTGCAGTACCTGGAGGTAGGATATATTGGTGCTTCGTCACTCGGAAGGGCGATCAGATCGTACGCTCCCGAGATTGTTTCGTCATATTTCCTGGCTACAAAAATGATGATGGTGAAGGTGAGTCGTGACGTGGATGAGGCTTCAAGTTAGTTGGATCGAAAACTTGCTATGCATATGGATCACGAACCACGATGAGCAACAGTGAATTGCCCTCATTCTGGTTACAGTTCCAGAATGCGAGGTCGAATACCCGAATCTTTTCCCCAGTTCGCCAATTCCGATTTGTGCGAGTGCCTTGGCGATATAGCCCATGGCTGACGCCGCTGAGTGCTGAGCTCCGGTTTTGTGAACGAAGTCGCAGGCTCGCAACAGGGACCACGAGCGAACACGTTGCTGTTTTCACTCGAAGAACGTGACGAGTAGTCGTGCAAGAGTGGTGTATCTGTGTCAATCAAGCCCCCACACATCCGACATCATTACCTTGCTTGCAAGGTCAGTGTTGACGACCGTCTGACACGTGACACCGTAGATGTAAAGTAAGGTAGATGTAAAGTAACATGTACAATTAATAACCGAGTACGAGGACGAAATACGATGTAGAGATACGTCAACTCTCTTCAATCCGTCTCCATTGTGTTACCGTCTGATGATATTGTGTAAGCAACCTAATCAGCGACCGAACTGGTAAGGCATGTGCATTGGGTGATTACCGGAAGGCGGATTGCTTTGACCGTTTGTTAAAGTCTCCCACCACGACATAGTTATTCCGTTTAGCCGTCCCAATCGATCATCTTCGGCTGTGAGTTGAGGCAGATGGGTCGACGTCAAAGCCTTTTCGTCGAAGTCTCGGAGAAGACGTATTGTATCACGTCCTGAACTCCTGGACAGGGCGACATATGAATTGAAAAGACTTAATTTACCGGTCGGAGGAGGGGCGAGATCAACGATAACTGCAGGTATTGTCTGTCCTTGGGCGCGGTAATCAGTGAGAGCATACGCCGCCGTAATTGGAAATTGTCTGCGACAACGTTCTTCGAATTTTGCGTCAAGCGCAGCCTAATCGATGATTTCATTGGTGAGATCGGTATAACGCTTTCCTTCTCAGAACTGAAGCGAGGTGCACGCGTGCGCTCCAACTTCACTAGGATGAACAGAGGGAGCTGTTGGAGCTCGATGATTTGTTGGGATCGAGATGGATGTGGTTCGGAAGGGTATAAGATGATGTTCGTGATTGTTCCTCTCGTGCCGTTCGTAATGTCGAGATCGGTTCTGAGATTGTGAGTGATTAGAACGGGCATCCCGACTGCAATTTCGAGTGAAAACGCAAGTTCGTTTGAATCTGATGCGGTGTCGCAGGAACGAGCACGAAGGGCGTCAGCCTCGGTGATATTTAGACATCAGTGTGCGGTCCGATGTTCTGCAGGTACGATTAACAGTTGTTGGTTGCACTTCATGGAGTGACTGTGTAAAGCATGTTGGTTCCACTCGGTGCGAACTCCATGACGTGGTGTTACAAGTACAGCTGTGTTCCAAGGTAGTTGCGTGAAATCGATACGTGGGCATGCAGGATTCGTGAGACATTTTTTCGAGGATGATAATGTGTCGCGGTTGCACCTCACCATTTTTGTATTCTCCGTGACTCCAATCCAACCATTGCTATTTGTCAAATCCCAACTCCCAAGTACCTTTTTTTTGGACAGCGTAAATTATCAGAAGGCAGCGCAGACGTTCGGTTGGAATGCTCGCACCTTTCCAATATCTCGATGGGAACAGGTATGTCTGAAAGACGGATGGGAATTAAGCCACCCTCTTCCGTTGCGTATGACATCATCACAACGACATATTCGGGCCTGCGATCTCCAACGTGTCCTTTGGATATCTTCACCATTGCCCATCCGTGGTTGTATGAACAGTAATCGTGTGCGACCGGAGAACTGATCGTCACATCGAATTCTTCGCCAGCCTCATGGACAACACCATCCCGTGGATCATACATTGGATCAACCAGACGACACTGCACCTTTTGTGCATTCAACACTTGAACGTCCGCTTTTCCGTAATCCGTGAGCGTCGCGAACAAGAGGCAATTACCGGGTTCGTACTATCAAAGAGAATGACGAGGGAACGCTTTCAGACATCTCCGATAAGCGACGAGGCCTACTGACGTCAGCGGTCACTATCTTCACCCCTCTTTGGAGGGTCTCTGAAATTTCGTATAGTGCATACCAAGCAAGGTTCAGGCCGACGAAGACGGCACTCCACACTCCTTGTTTGGGGGGGAGCATCGCCATGCGCAGGGGTCGATTGGTCGACCGATCGACCCTGCGCATGGCGATGCTCCCGGCGAGCCAACCCCTGCGCATGACCAATCTGCCGTTTGGGGATCCGAGACCCACGTGATCGATTGACACGTGATACTGTCGTCATCATTTACACCGCGGGTGCTCGCGATAGGTATCCCGGTTTTCTTATCGACTATCATCCAAAATATAATTGGAGATTAGAAACGGTGCATGCAGCATTGTCAATGACATTGTTCTGTCTTTGGCCTCAACCCCCCCCCGGACCTTCATTCGTACGATCAAAACATTATATTCTTGCCGCCTCATTGGCGGAAAGTGAGACTTAGTGGGTTGATCATTCAAAAGTGTAAAATGTAGCCTTCCGTCTTGTACATCGCTGAAGTCGAACAGTCTCTCGATGTTGCCTATCGACCTGGATCATTTTCATCGCCTGTTCCTTCTTCAGCGGGCCGCCTGTTGGTCAATTGGTTAGGTGTTGATCACACCATTAAGGGTGGATGGACATGAACACTGCTTCCACTATCATCCGCCACCACAAATTAGTTGTGTCATTCAGTCGCACTAGTCGATTGTCCTCAGCTGTTAACTCAGGAATATGAGGGGACGTCAAAGCCTTTTCATCAAAATCTCGAAGGAGTTGGATCATTTCACGTCCCAAACTTCTTGAGAGTGCGACATATAGATTGAAAAGGCTGAGCTTCCCCATCGGAGGAGGGGTGAGGTCAAGGATAACAGTCGATAACGTTTGGCCTTGAGCGCGGTAGTCAGTGAGTGCATAAGCTGGTGTGATTGGTAGTTGCTTTCACGTGACAGTCTGGACAACTTTCTTGGGATTTTTGATGAGTTGCAAACGAAAGGATTTTTGGATGGGACAAATGGGGACGATGGCTGTTATAATATGAACATTTTCAAACATTTTTGAACTTCAAACTTTCCATCTTTCCAGTCACGTGATCAGTGCATGTGACCGTGGGAACCAGCACATGACTAGGTCCAGAACCAATGATGTCATACCTCATGGTACCCACGCCCTTTTAATTTCCGCTCTTCTCACACTGCCCCTTTAATCTCCGTTACTTCTTTCCCATGCCTAGCTTCTCCACTTAGTCTATTTATGGTAGTTCCTCTCACGCATAGCATGGTCTGTGCGTGCGCCTGTAACGTATATAAGGTAGACACTTATGACTGAAATCCCCAGTCTAATCCACTTTGTTGTTTGCTCTACTGGTCATTGCCTTGGGGACTTGTTCCTCATTGTAGGCCTGCATCAACAGGAAGTGACTACCCTTCCTCCT
>QFEM01000977.1:0-13285 GCA_003316205.1 Boletus bicolor
GAAAAGGCTACTCTTATGTAGGCCTTCCACCATTCCACCCCGAACCGACCCTCGCTGGGGAATCCCCTGTTCCCAACCTACCCCAGGAGAGACCTCTGAAGAAGAAGAACCCTCTACCGCTTTCCCAGGAAACTTTGACGATCAAGAACCCGACGTCCGAGGAGATTTAGATCAGGAGATCCTTACCGGAGATAGCGAAGCTAACCGGCACACCCGATCTCTTGCTCATCATCTATCTGCCTCACTGACAGTCCCTATTCCGATATCCGCTATCTCTAGCTCCTCTACCCAAAGAGGTCCCACCAGCCTCCATCTGCCAGTCGGCGAGGCGAGACCAGAAGGCAGGGGAAATTTCCTCATTCATAGACTGAAGAGCCTGGAGGACGAGGGAGTTGGACTGGGAAGTCTCCTTGATCCGCCAGTGAAGGGCGGAGTTGATGGTTTTGACGAATAGGGAAGGGGAAAGAAGGGTGATGCCTTCATTATCGAGGTCAGACTTCGGGAGAAGATCCAGGTGGCAAGATAGGGCATCAGGGCCCATGAGGAGGGATCCGGGAATGTGGATCATTTTCAAGTCGTAATCTGTGATGTCGATAAGCCAACGGGCTTGGCGACGGTTCAGGGTCTGGGGTTGCCGGAAGTAGGTAAGGTTCTTATGATCGGTAAAAACCTGGACAGGGAAAGCAGAACCAGACAAGTAGTGCCGCCAGGCCTTAAGCCCGCGGATGACCGCAAGGAGTTCACAATTGTAGATGTCGTAGTTCTATTTTGCTGGGGAGAATAAGGAGGAGATGTAGCAACAGGGGTGCCAATCTCCGTTGGCGTCGGTCTGTAGAGGAATACCTCCGGAGGTGTGTTTGGAGGCGTCGGTAGCAATAGCAAAAGGGGCCGAGAGATTCGGCATCTGAAGAATGGGCTTCTTTAAAAAGAGGCCTTTGAGGATGGAGAATGCCGTTTGGCATGCAGAGGACCAAGACCAAGCGGTAGCTTTCTTGGTAAGATTGATGAGTGGTCGGGTGATGTTTGAGTAATCAGGGATGAAACGCCAGTAGAAGTTGGTGAATCCAAGGAATGAGCGGACATCCTTTACGGATGCTGGAGTGGGCCAGGAGGCGATCCCGTCGAGTTTGACAGGGTCCATAGCAAGCTGACCGGGTTTTACGATCATCCCGAGGTACTCTACCTCGTCGGTGGCGAATTTGCACTTTTCAAGCTTTAAGTGCAGATCGAGTTCAGTCATACGTTGGAGGACACGCTTAGTACACTCCTCGTGAGTGGCGGCATTGGGGGAGGCAATGAGGAGGTCGTCCATATAAATGACAAGCCACCCTTCAGCAATCATATCCCTAAAGGAGTCGTTCATGAATTGCTGGAACATAGCGGGAGAATTGCAAAGACCAAAGAACATGACCATAGGTTCGAAGAGCCCCTTGTGGGTAACAAAGGCGGCCTTCCATTGATGTCCATCTTTGATTTGGACGTTGTTGTATCCCCACCGAACATCGAATTTGGTGAAGATCTTGGCATCGCGGAGCTTGTCAACAAGATCCAAGATCAAGGGTAGAGGGTAGGCATCACGAACGGTATGTTCGTTGACATAGCGGTAGTCTTGGCAAGGGCAAAGTCCTCCATCCTTCTTTTTGACAAAAAAGAAGGGTGAGGCTTGAGGGGATTTCAAGGGGTGGATCTTTCTGCAATCAAGATTCTCTTTTAGGAAGGACTCTGTGGCTTCTCATTCATCAGGGGAGAGAGGGTATACCTTTCCGATCTTCGGAGTGAAGGTATCCTTGAGATTGATCTCATGGTTGTAGGGTCGAGAAGGTGGCACGTGGTCCGTGGCTGCCTTGGAGAAGACAGAGGCAAACTCGGCATATTCTGAGGGTAGTACTGGTTTTGGTTTGGCCTGCTCAGCGGCCATAGCAAGTTCCGTAGTTTGAGTAAGCTTGCGGACGTAGCGAGAACCTAGGGGGGTGAAGCGGGATCCGAATTGGATGGTTCAGAACATGACATGCACAGTCTGGTCATTTTCACAGATGGCGGTGGGGTCTTTCCATTCGTTGTAGTCGAATAGACAAGAATGAGTGACAGAGTCGACATGAATATGTCGTGGAGTACGTGGTGGTGGTTTCCAAAACTTGGACGAGTGCCGATCATAGTCGGCGGCGTGAGTAGTATAGAGCTCCTTGGACTGGTCAAGGGTTTCTGAGAGAAAGAGGGTTCGTTGGGCCCAATTGATGGTGGGGTTGGTTTCTTTCAACCAAGGGAGTCCGAGGAGGATGTTGTCACGTCCGAGGAACATGACCATGAAGTTAACGCGGCGGGCTATTCCTTCAATATTGAGGAATAGGTCACAGGAGTACCGCACGTCTCCTTTCTTGTTATAGGAGTCGTTGGCATTGCGGGTGTGGAACGGGTGATCAAGTTTCTTCGTGGGAAGACAGTGTTTTCGGACAAAGTCCCAGTCGATGCAGGATATATCTACACCGCTGTCAATGAGGGCGTGGGTGTCGAGGGCTTTCAGTGTGTGATCTGGTACGATGACTTGGACAGGAATTTGCATTGCTTTAGTGGCAGATCATACAAGTACAGAAGCACAAACTGGAGACGAAGGGGAGACTTGCATCGAAGAAGTTCCACTTTTTAAAAATCCACCTGCTTGAAGCCCACCTCCCTAACTGTGGGGATATCTTCATCGTCTTCGTCCATCTCGACTAAACGAGGGATATCTTCTTCGGCTTCTTGAACCACCTTAACGGTGGGTTTATTTCCTGTAAAGGTAGGGCAGGCAGGGGAGGCATGGCTGGGCTTGCAGCAGCGGAAACAGAGTTTCTTCTCGATACATCGCTTTCGTTCCTCTGGGGTGAGTTTAGGGACAAGGATAACATCAACGTCCATGGCATTGGGGTCCTTGGCAGGGGCGCTGGTCCTAGGGGTAAATAACTGGTGACCCTGGGTTGAGGGTTTAACATAGTGGCACGATATCTCAGCAGCACGCTCCCATTGCGTTTGGAAATGAACTGCCTTTTCGTACCACTTGGTGATGGTGGTAGGCACATTCTCCATGGACATGATCTTACGCATCAGGATGGGGGGAAGACCAGTGGCAAAGTAGCTGATGAGGATGTTTTGGTCAGTGACTTGGGAAGTGGCAACCTTGTTTTTGAACTCGGCGACGTATGAGGATAGAGGTGGGGAGTAAGTGCCATTCTTGATGAGAACATGCCTAGTGGAGAGCCAGGCGATGGCATTGTTGACTGTGTCGTGGTGTTCGAATGCAGTCTTGAACGTGGTGGTGAAAGTTTCCCACGTTCCGATGGAGATGTTGCCTGGGGCATCTATAGTCCCTTGGCGGTAGGTTGCTGCCCAGGTGACAGCGGTTCCCTTAATCATATAAGACAGGGCAAAGGCGACTCATTTCGAGTCGGTGGTGTAGACAGCCTCATTGACAGTGAGGTAGAAGATGACGGTGGCGAGCCAGGGGAGTGCCTGCTCATAGGATCCATCGAAGGGCTCTGGGGCACCCAGATGGAGTTCAGTGGGACGCGAGAACATAGTGGGGGATGAAGAAGAAGAGGGAAGGACGGGTGAGCGGGGACCTCTCTGCGTAGAGGAACTAGACAAGGTGGTGACAGGAATGGGAACTGTTAGCAAAGATGTAAGATGACGAGCAAGAGATCGGGCGCACCGATTTGCGTCACTATCTCCGGTAAGGATCTCCTGATCTAAATCTCCTCAGAGGTTGGGTTCTTGATCGTCGAAGTTTCCTGGTAAAGCGGTCCTGGGTTCTTCTTCTCCTGGGGTAGGTTGGGAACAGGGGATTCCCCAGCGAGGATTGGCATGAGGTGGAATGGTGGAAGGCTTACGCGGTGGTAGCCTTTTCGAGAGAGCTTAGACCTTTTGTTACGACAGCCGGGAGGCTATCGTAATGGGGCCTTTGCTGACTAAGGAGTCACTTGGAGAGCGACGACGCAGTAGAGCCTGGGGGTTTCCTACAGGTGCATGAAGTGGTGTACACCAGGGGTTTCCTGTGTATGGGATGAAGTGGAGCACACTAGGGGTTTCCTATGTGCAGGACAAGTGTAATAAACTATCGCGAATGATAGAAAACCACAAGGCTTGACGAGCTTGCAGGCTACACAAGTCCTGGCAAGTAAACAAATAAGGTGTGGGAGAAGGGAGGAGGAAGGATGATAGTCCTTTCCGGTTGATGCAGGCCTATAATGAGGAACAAGTCCCCAAGACAATGACCAGTAGAGCAAACAACAAGTGGATTAGACTGGGGATTTCAGTCGTAAAGTGTCTAGCTTATATATGTACAGGCGTGCGCACAGACCATGCTATGCGTGAGAGGAACTACCATAAATAGACTAATGGGAGAAGCAAGGCACGGGAAAAGAAGTAACGGAGATTAAAGGGGCTGTGAGAGAAGAGCAGAAATTAGAAAGTCATGGATACCATGAGGTATGACATCATAGGTTCTAGACCTAGTCATGTGCTGGTTCCCATGGTCATGTGCACAGATCATGTGGCTGGAAAGAGAAAAGTTGAAGTTCGAAAAAAGTTTGAAAATGTTCATATCATAACAACGAGGGGTACACGCTAGGGGTTTCCTATGTGCGGGTGACAAGGGTTCGACTAGAGCGGGAGCTCGTAGGCTGACAAGGACAAGGGTTCGACTAGGGTAGATACCCATAGGCCGACAAGGGTTCCTTTATGAAGGAATAACAAGGAGCGGTCACTTGGAAGTAGACCGGAGACTTAGAGAGGTCCTGACGAAGGGGAAGGCATAGATTGCCTAGCAGGGGCAAGGTACAAGAGCGGGTACTCAAGGTATCTCAAAGGAGGTCTAAGCTAGAGAATCGTATCATAAAACAGAGGGTTTATATAACTCCAGATACGCGCACGGGCCAGGTGCAGAATAACACGGGATCGGGATAAACCGTGGGATAACGCGTATGGAATCGGGAGAAGTGCATATCTTGTGTATCGTAACAATGCAGATCAAAAGAAGAAGAAGAAGCATGGACACGTGTATGGAACGTGTGAAGCACATGTCCGGCTATCATGGGATAATCAACATAGGTGTGAGACAAATGGAAGGTACCTTTGGTATGGAGTGGGAGGAAGCCAAAGGTGGAGAAAAGGAAAGAAGTCCAATGGGCGAGCGAGGGCATGAAGGATACGTGCTCCAGGTGCTGGTAGTACAAGTAGACTGAGTAGACGAAGCAAGTGTACAAAAGAAAGAAAAGAAATAGAGAGTCATAACAAGCACCGGTACTGACCTTTCCAGAAGACTAGCTGACTATCTGAATCTAGTCCAAAGATAATCCGTGGACTGGACCCGGTTTTCCAAAAATATAAGAATCCAGACCCACCGGATACCCACCAGATTCGATGGATACCTGTTGGATGGAAATAACTCTTATCAGAAACGTACTGGATAAGTTCTGACATTTATTTTCCACTATATTTAGTCTCCGCTTATCGTGTTATCTACTGATATCATAGTCTGGAAGCTTTTCTCTTCCTATATAAAAGGTGGCAATGGATACCAACAGCTCCATTGCCTATTACCTATCTGGTACCCCATCCCGACACTTACCCCACTCACACCCAAGCTTCGCTCGGGTGCTTGTTCCCCTAACCCATATTACTGTGTCCCTTACCATTCCACGTCATATGCAACATTTTCAACAACCATGCCGGTCAATCGTCCGCCACCGCTGCCATGCTCTGCGCTCAATCCCCCATCTTTATGGCCCCCTTTGTGGGCGTTGAAGCCACCATCACCAGGTTCGAGGACGATGAGAACAGGTGTGTGGCCAATGAACTCACTTTGAAATGTCACCACGCCCTGCAGGCTGCCGATTCTATCAGTGAACTAATTACTATGATCACTTCCACCTTCTGCACAATCCTCTGCCCAGCTCTTCAGCTGACATTGGACAGGTTTCACACCCTATTCAACATGTGGGCCACTCTCACCAAGTGGCAGGCCCATGAGGCCGCTGGGATGTTCCCTCCCATGATTCGGAAGTCAGCACCTGCTGTCCAGTTCAGCAAGGCGTTCGAAGAGTCTGAGGAAGGGCAGGACTTTCGGTCCACGCTCGCTTCCGGTGATCTCACCCACCAAAAGCAACTCCTTGCTTTGTTCATCGCTGTGAAGAAGTGGGAGATCCTCACTCTGGAGAAGGTGACCACCAACCACAATACATATGGTCAAGCAGGTGAGACCCATGATAGAGGAGTGTTATAATGCCTTCAAGATCAGTGCTTATATTCTCGAGACTGTTCTCGATGACCAGGGTAACATAAAAATTACCTGATGGGTTACTTCCCCAATCCCCTTCGAGCTGTGCAGGCAACTGCTCCAGGACTGGATGGCATTCTGTGGGTGTGTTCAATTGATTCACGAGCACACGTTCCTCGCCACTGCTATATGGGAGGAGAGGAAAGGCAGAATCCAGAAGGACACTAATGTCAAGATGCAGGATGGTATGCAGGGAACCATTTTGTCCCCGGCCCTCCAAAGCACCATGGACCAAGCAATGAACTCGGCATTCAAGCGGCTTGCATCACAAGGGGGTAATGTGAGTACTTGTATTCTCTGTTCCGGCAACAGGGTGCTCACAAACAATGGAGTCATTTCACTCCAGAGGCTGTATGTCCACAGGTCCTGGACTGTCTCACCCCCACAAAGCAGCACACCAGCAACACGGTGCTGTACCAGGAAGGGGTCCTCACATGCAAGTATGGGGACCTTGTTCAAAGCGGTAAGGCAACCAAGGAGCAGAAGCTCCACTTCCATGATTGGGTCCGAATGTGGGAATCCAAGGGATTCGAGGATATGCGCAGAAAGGAGCACAAGGTATGCTTCGAAGGGAGGCAAAGAGGTTGAACAGGAGATTTACTTCATCCAACAGAGGACTTCGTTTTAGCAGCTACTGATGCATACCAACTCGGTAGCCAAATATGTATAGACTGTATCAACACCAAAATGGCAAATTATATCTACCCGAAAAGTTGGACTTTGACCGATGAGATTTTGCTACTCAATCACACCAATGCCATTTCATGCATGATCTGATATACCCCAATTGAGTTTATTGAGGTGGCCAGATTTTGGTCACGAGTACACATCGGTCCTGGTGTTTCCCTACCCAAAGAACTCAAACTTGATCTCAGGATTGGATTGAAACATATGTTTCACCAACTTCATCAGTCCCAGTTGATTACTGATGCCTACTTAGACTTTGTAAGACATCTTCGATGGCAGATTAAATTCACTTTAGAGGGAGAGTCCTCTACATACATATGATCCAGATTATGACATGTGGGAACCTTCCAAGAAAGACCTGCCCATTCTACCATTCTATTGTGAACTTGCCCTGAAACGAGGACGTACATACGTCCACAATGTCACTGCCAATGTCCTGCATGACAGCCTTGAGGATGACCATTGGAAACCACTTGGTTCTCAAGTTAATGAGATTCACAAGTTCTTATTGGATTACGACTACATGATCACACCTACCAATAAGAACCTTGGTCTTGTGGTGTCAGAGCAGACCTGAATCCTATGTAATATGCAAGCATGTCTGAGCAATGAGCAAGAGTACAAACTCCTCAAAGACATGAAAGTTGTTACAATGGCCAGGAGGCTATCGTAATGGGGCCTTCGCTGATAAGGGAGTCGCTTGGAGAGTGACGACACAGTAGAGCCTGGGGGTTTCGTACAGGTGTACGAAGTGGTGCACACTAGGGTTTTCCTATGTGCAAGATGAAGGGGTACACACTAGGGGTTTCCTACATGTGGGTGACAAGGGTTCAACTAGAGTGGGAGCTCATAGGCCGACAAGGATAAGGGTTTGACTAGGGTAGATACCCGTAGGCCGACAAGGATTCCTTATAGAAGGAATAACAAGGAGCGGTCACTTAGAAGTAGACCAGAGACTTAGAGAGGTCCTGACAAGGAAGAAGGTGTAGATTGCCTAGCAGAGGCGAGGTACAAGAGCAGGTACTCAAGGTATCTCGAAGGAGGTCTAA
Organism: Boletus bicolor; assembly: GCA_003316205.1. Taxonomy (NCBI): domain Eukaryota; kingdom Fungi; phylum Basidiomycota; class Agaricomycetes; order Boletales; family Boletaceae; genus Boletus; species Boletus bicolor. Next base: position 8,047 of record QFEM01000977.1, read on the forward strand.
GCTAAGGAATCATATTGTAAAATGAAGGGTTTATATAGATCCAGATATGCGCACGGACCAGGTGCAGAATAACACGGAATCAGGATAAACTGTGGGATAACGCGTATGGAGTCAGGAGAAGGGGGTATCCTGTGTATTGTAACAATGAGGATCAAAGAAAGAAGAAGAAGCATGGACACGTGTATGGAACGTGTGAAGCACGTGTCCGGCTATAATGGGATAATCAACTGAGGTGTGAGACAAGTGGAAGGTACCTTCGGTATGGAGTAGGAGGAAGCCAAAGGCAGAGAAAAGGAAAGAAGTCCAATGGATGAGCGAGGGCACAAAGGATACGTGGCCCAGGAGCTGGTAGTACAAGTAGACTGAGTAACTGTAGCAAATGTAGGAAAGAAAAGAGAAGTCGTAACAGAAGTGCGATGCATCCTTGACAGAAAGTGTACACAGATGCTTTTACTCTCCCAGGTAGTGGAGGATTATGACTGGAAATATGGTTCTCTTTCAGACTTTCTGAAGAGTAAAGTTACCGCTCCCCAAGTGGAGCACCATATTTCACACTTTTATGGTATTTCAAAGATCCATAAACTGCCAGTGAAATTTTGTTATAATATGAACATTTTCAAACATTTTCGGACTTCAACTTTCTACTTCTTCAATCACGTGATCTGTGCACGTGATCGTGGGAATTAACACATGACCAGGTCTAGAACCAATGACGTCATACCTCATGGTGCCCATGCCTCTTTAATTTCCGCTCTTCCCACACAGCCTCTTTAATCTCTGCTACTTCTTTTCCCGTGCCTAGCTTCTTTCATCAGTCTATTTATAGTAGTTCCTCTCATGCATAGCATGGTCTGTGCACATGCCTGTAAAGTATATAAGCTAGTACTCTGTGACTGGAATCCCCAGTCTAATCCACTTTGTTGTTTGCTCTACTGGTCATTGCCTGAAGGACTTGTTCTTCCTTGTAGGCCTGCATCAACCAGATCCGGACTTCTCCTCCATCCTTCACTCTTTCTTCACCAGGACCAGTGTAGCCTGAAAGACGTTGAGCCTTGTGGTGTTCTGAGTTGTTCGCGATAGAGTCATAACAAATTTAGGCCCATACTGCCTTGTCAAAGTGTGATCCAGAACCCCACCACCAAATTTTGCTCCAAAATGCTCAAGCCCCTTGTTGAGGAGGCCACAACTGTCATTCATGGCAGCAAAGACTTAGCACAAAAATTGAGCAACCTCTGGCTGGTTCCCAGATGTAGATTCTACATCGTTACAGGCGATGTAGTTGTCTATTACCCCAATATTCCTTTGGATGAGTGTCTTACCAGAGTATGCGACATGTTCGCCAAATGGGTCAACCGTGTAGAGGGGAACATGAATAGGCATTGGATGGGAACCAGCATTGAGAGCATTGTCAAATTCCTCAACAATGCCTTAATTGTGGGTAACACGGAGTTGTTAACGCAGTTCAACAGAAAGGTCTACCAGCAACCAAACAGCCTAGCAATGGGTGTCGCTGACTCACCCAACCTTACCAATTTGTATAGTTGGTCATGCAAAAAATGTGATGGTATCCTTAACGACCCATTGATCACCTATTATGGGCGATATATCAATGACTCAGGAAGCTCTGGCAAGGGTTCAGGTGAAAGTCAGAATTGATAGCTGCAAAATTACATGGGAGGTTGGTGTTGCCACTCCCTTCCTGGACATGCTTCTGTTTACAGATGAATATGGTCGTCTACAGCATTGTCCTTACTGGAAGGCTAAATCCACCCACCAAAGAATCCCCTGCTCCCACTGGGACCAATCCAGGCACTGTTTAGCCTCAGCTATGGTGGACAGCTCGAGTGCCTCAGCCTCTGTGGTGGCTTCGCTGAGCACGAGCACGAGCTCAACGTCATTGTTGTACTTGGCCGCTTTGTTGGCCTCGTGCTCCCCCATTTCTAGAGGTGGTGGTGGTGGCACGGCCAGGGTTTGCTGTGAGCTTGGGGAGTTGGATGCCCCGCGGTACCATAGTGTCAGTGCTGTGTCCGGCAAGTATGTCACATACTCGTTGGCTGGGGTGGCGCATTCGTTTGGGACGAGCAGTGGTGGGATCGGCCTTATCGATGGTTGCGACAGGGATGTGAACAGTGGCATGTGGAGCAGGAATGACAGGTGGTGGTATGGTGGCATGTGACAGTGGTAATGTGACTGGGGTGCCTTGGGGCTGAGTGACTTGTGGCTGGATGACATAAGCCAATGTGGCGTCGCTTAATGGGGCAGTGTCACCTTGCTCCCCCTTGACAGCACATGGTGGGTCTTTCCAGTAGATGTTCCACTCGATGGTAACGGTGCGCTTTGCCAGCCAGTACACATGGTAAGCGTTCGCTGTTTGATCATCGATCCCCATTCACCTAGCCTTATCCACTTTCCAGGATAGCTTGTCTGGATTTTTGGTACATACATGGACTTCAGATCCCCATTCATGCATGTTTGATAGGTCCGGTGCATGGCCAAATGCCACCTTGTACAGGCTCTTCCAGTCCAGAATTTTGGTAGGTGTTCTGTTCTTCAACCATATGACATGTCTCGCTGCCTCTCCCCACAGGAACTTCAGCAATTCACTAGTGTGCAACAATGCGCACACATGCTTCAAAATGGTCTGGTTGAGCCGCTCAGCTACTCCATTGTGTTGCAGCGTATTGGATGCAGTAAATCTCTGCACTGTACCATTTCGTTCCAGGTAAAGTATGAACTCTTTTCCTTGGTATTTGCCACCGCAGTCCAAATGTAACAGCTTCACTTTAGCTGCCAACTGACAATCAAGCCAGGCCTCGAAAGCTCAGTAGGCCCCAAAGGTTTCGCTCTTCTGGTGAAGTGTATACAGGTACGTCAATCGGCTATGGTCATCTGTAAAACTGACATAGTAGCGCTTGCCACAAAGTGTGGCGATCAGCGCCGGTCCCCAGACGTTGGACCACACAAGGTCACTGGTGGCTTGGGCCCACTCGCCCTGCTGATCCTTTGTGATCAGCTTCCGCATTGCCTTTGCATAGACGCAGGACTCACAAAAGGTACCGTCGTCTTTTGATTCATTGAATTTGAGGCTGCTGACAAGGCCTGTTTCTGCTAGATGCCATGCAATGGACAGTGCAATATGGCCGAAATGGCGGTGTAGTTCCATCATGGTCACCGTTTCCATGGCAGCATGAGCAGACTCGCCCTCGTGTACAACACGGTATAGTCCCTTTGAGGTACATGGGATCTGTCCAATGGTCTCTCCATGTGACCCTTTGATTGTGCAGTACCTGTTTGTGAAGGTTGTCGAGAATCCTCATTCATCAAGACGCCCAATGGATACTAACATATATCCAACTTCAAGCAAAAAAAGGACTTTGGTTAGGCACAGTTTCGATGCGTTGTATCTGTTCGGTACCTCAACAACGATGTCACCAACTGTGGTCGCGTGAAAAGGCTGTTGGTTAGCCGCGGTGAACAGTTTTGGAGGTATGTTTTTCAGGTTTTCGAATTGATCTAGGTACAGTAAAATGTGCCGCGTGGTACTGGAGTCATACAGCTCTGTTCGGCAAGGGTTGTGTGGTGTGTTGGTGACATTGGCACACACCTCATCATCCTCCTGGTGAGTCTCACCTGATCCGCCGTCTTCATCAATGACCTCATCATCATCCTCCTTGGCTAGAGAGAACCAATCGTCCATGTCAAGACCACCGCCGCTTTCGTCATTGTCATCATCTGACGACTCCTCATCGAGTAAACCAAGTAGGTCACTTTCATTGTTACTGTCGGGTTCAATAACACTGAACATGCTGTCTTCGGAGTCCAAATCGCAAGCAGCGTTGGCTGCGTCTTTCGAGGCAGGTGAGGGTCCCTTATCCTTTTGGTTATGATGGGGAGATAAGTGCTGGTCTGATCCGCAGATCCAGCACATGTGCGGTTTCTGACTTGCGTGACTGCCTTGACTCAGGAAAGCACGGCCTCATCCACATCCATGTTGCATGAAGCCCGTGGTGGCTGCTAAAGCTACATCCCTTTCCTTTTCTTCTTTATGGTTTTGTTTGGCGGCATACCGCGCCTTCTGACGATCCACCTCTTTGGCGATGATGGAAATTAGCATGTTGGGTGACATCGACTTTGTGCTGCTATACAGCTGCGCAGCACCGAGATGGATAGAGGCGAAGTTGGCGAGTGAGTTTGGAAGAGATTTGAATATCGTTGATCAGTAATCTTTATCATTGATCGTGATTCCCACTGCTGCTAACTCCTCCTTCTTCATTTGCAGACTATCCAGGAATTGGTGCACATCGCCACCCTTCAGCAATCTGGATTCAAGAAATTCAGTGCGTAGGTCAGTCTGGGTGTATGCACCTTTTTCCATATATTCTCTGCTAACCTCCTTCCACATTTCAGCCACAGTTTTCAACGAGCAAATACGCAAGGCAGTTGAGTCAGGCATACACTGGGTAAGTAAATTCTTTGCGGTTTTCTCGTTTTTCTCCCATTGTTTCAGTGCCGCTTTCTCCTCATCCATCAGTGTGGATGACAAAGTGGGCTTAACAGTTGTCCCTTCTAGATGCTCCCATAGTTCCTTGGTGTTGACAGCCATCTGAAAACGGAAAGTGAAGATCACCCAGTTCGATCCATTCACTTCAAGCTTCGGAACGTTTGAGGGCAGCAAATCGAGGGTAAATTGTGTCGTCATGTTCAAGGAATCAGGGCTCATAACCTGATAGAAATCCTAGGTCGCTATACGAGTGCACAGGGCTATGACAGAATACTCAGTACATGTTGCACTGTGGGCAAACAGACTCTATATATTGTCAAGATTCTAAGTAAAGGGCAGGAGTTTGCCCACTCAGCCACTGCCCAAGGAGGTAGCAAATGACTGAGGAGCAAAAAGACAAAGTTTGGAATATATACCTATGGGTGGAGCTATGCTCGAATAAGAACAAGAACTCTAAATCTAAAATAAGTGAGTCTGAAAGGAAGGAAGATGTTAGGAATCAAAGTCCGGATGTGCTCATCTACTCCGAGCATCTCCGAAGTCCTCTGGAGATGGGCTTGTATGCTGTGAGCGACTTATACCTTGGAGTTGCTTAGGAGGTTTTGGAGTAACCCAGAGTTCTCAGTTTTGACACTCCCACTCAAGCATAAGCGTAATCCCATCCCTCTGATGAACTTCCAGTGTTGTTCCCGGACGAGTGCCTTTGTAAGGATATCGGCAATCATGTCCGAAGTTGGA
>QFEM01000979.1:0-28835 GCA_003316205.1 Boletus bicolor
ATTGGGGAATAACACATTTAGTGAAAAATGACCAAACATGCGGACAGTTTTTTGAGCCACTGTATCTCACGACCTCATTGATTTGTCCCACAATAGTTGGACATGTGTTTCACATGTTCCATGCATGTGTCCATGCTTCTCTTCTTTCTCTGATCTGGTTTATTACGATACACAGGGTACACGCTTCTCCCAACTCCATACGTGTTATCCCACGGTTTATCCCGATCCCGCGATATCCCGCACCTGGCCCGTGTGCATATCCAGGGGTATATAAACCCTCTCTTTTACGATATGATTCCTTAGCTTAAACCTCCTTCGAGTTACCACCTTGTACCTCACTCTGCACTAAGGCAATCTACGCCTTTCTCCTTCATCTAAGTCTCCGGTTTACTTCTAAGTAACCACTCTTTGTTATTCCTTCTATAAGGAACCTTTGTTGGCCTACAGGTATCTACCCCAGTCAAACCCTTGCCCACCTGTAGGAAAACCCCAGGCAACTACTGCGTCGTTGCCTCACCCGCGACTCCTTGTCCCCATACTAAGGAATCCCCTTGAGTACACCCCTTGTGTGCTTGTAGGAAAACCCCAAGTGCTAACTGTGTCGTCGCCCTCCAAGCAACCTCCTTGTCAGCGAAGGCCCCATTACGATAGTCTCCTGGCTGTCGTAACACGCATATGATGGAACACATCGAAGCCGCCTGGACTGGGGCCGATGGTTGCCTCCCTCTCCCATCCACACATCCCTGCACCCACCAAACTTGTTATGAATGTTACGACTCTCTATTTCTTTTCTCTCTTTTCTACACTTGCTACGATTACTCAGTCTACTTGTACTACCAGCACCTGGTGTATGTATCCTTCGTGCACTCGCTCGCCCCATGGACTTCTTTCCTTTTCTCCGCCTTTGGCTTCCTCCTACTCTATATCGAAGGTACCTTCCACTTGTCTCACGACTCCATTGATTATCCCACAATAGCCAGACATGTGTTTCACATGCTCCATGCACATGTCCATGATTCTCTTCTTTCTCTGATCCGATTTATCATGATACACAGGATACGCGCTTCTCCTGACTCCATATGCATTATCCCACGGTTTATTCCGATCCCGCAGTATTCCGCACCTGGCCTGTGCTCATGGCCTTAAACTGACTGCAACTCCGGTCGTTGGACAGATACCAGCTAACGGTCTCCTTCGACTCGTCTACAGCCTCTGTTAGCTAGAGGTTGCGTCTCCCTTATGACATTTACGAATCCCATTTACATTTAAGGCCATTACCTACGATTCCTTAGCATTAGACCCTCCTTCGAGTTACCTCTTTGTACCTCGTCCTGTGCTAAGGCAATCCACGCCTTTATCCCTTAGTGTCTAAAGTCTCCGGTCTACTATAAGTGACCGCTCTTGTTATTCCTTCCCAAAGGAACTCTTGTTGACCTACAGGTACCCACCCTAGTCGAACCTCTGCGTCGTCGTTCTCCAAACGACTCCTTGTCCCATGCTAAGGAATCCCCTTGAGCACTCCTTTGTCTGCCTGTAGGAAACCCCCAGGCAATTACTGTGTTGTTGCCTCACCAGCGACTCTTCGTCCTTGTACTAAGGAATCCCCTTGAGTACTCCCTTGTGCGTTTGTAGGAAAACCCCAAGTGCTAACTGCATCGTTGCCTTCTAAGCGACATCCTTGTTCAGTGAAGGCCCCATTACGATAGCCTCCTGGCCGTCGTAACAATGAATGTGGACGCCTTGGGCATTTTAAGATAGACTGCCCTTTCCACCAATGTTCCTCATGCCTCTGTTGGGCACCAGGGCACATCCTCAATCAGTGCCCCCTCCGACGCCACACTCCATCCCCTTCTCCTCATTGTGTTCCTCCCCTGAGACAGATGTCTTCGGGTTCTTCCTCCTCTAGGTCCTCTGGTTCCTCTGGAACCCCACGTCACCCCCACAGACCTCGCCACACCCACCACATCAGGCAGTTTGCCTCCCCACTCTATAAGCAAAACTATTCAGACCAGGAGGATGTCTGGGATGACACCGCGTATGGAAACATCACCAGATCCCCAGTCGGTGGACCCGTTCTTTATTAAACCAAGTTTTGTCTTTGTCATAGCCTTGACCTTACTAAGGGAATAATGTTACAACTTCTCTTTTCTTTCCTACATTTGCTATGTTTACTTTCTCTCCTTGTACTACCAGCGCCAGGACCACGTATCCTCCGTGTCCTAGCTCATCCATTGGACTTCTTTCCTTTTCTTCACCTCCAGCTTCTTCTCACTCTATACCGGAGGTACATTCCACTTGTCTCACAACTTCGTTGATTGTCCCACAATAGCTGGACATGCGCTTCACATGTTCCATACACATGTCCACTGCTTCTTCTTCTTTCTCTGATCCTTATTGTTACGATAACACAGGATACATGCTTCTCCTGATTCCATACATGTTATCCCATGGTTTATCCCAATCCCGTGTTATTCCGCACCTGGCCCGTGTGCATATCCAGGGTTATATAAACCCTCCATTTTACAATACAATTCCCTAGCTTAGACCTCCTTCGAGTTACCTTGAGCATCTCTCTTGTACCTTGCCTCTGCTAGGCAATCAATGCCTTTCCTCTCCATCACGGGATTTTCTAAGTCTCCAATCTACTTCTGAGTGATTGCTCCTTGTTATTCCTTCTTCAAGAAATCCTAGTTGGCCTACGAACATCAGTTCTAGTTGAACCCTTGTCCCTGCATATAGGAAACCCCTAGTACGCTCCACTTCATCTCGCACATAGGAAACCCCTAGTGTGCTCCACTCCGTGCACCTGTAGGAAACCCCCAGGTGCTATCATGTCATCGCTCTCCAAAGCGACCCCTTGTCAGCGAAGGCCCTATTACGACTTCCCCCTTAGTCGTCATAACAAGATAGGAAGTCTGGACCGAAGTCTAGACCAATGACATCATGGTTTGTGGAGATAAGGGAAGGAGAGATATGTAAAGTCAGGTAAGGAATCACATGATGGGAAGAGCAGAAGGTCACATGATTTGAAATGTGGAGTCACCTGATAAAAGAGTGTAAGTAGTTAGGTGATCATGGGAGAAGTCATGTGATGCAGAAAAAGAAGGGAAAAGAGAGGAAGTTATAATACCCTCCCCTGATTCCAATTAGTGCTGTGCTGGCCCAGCCTGAAGCCTGAAGCTGGCTAAGCTGAGTGTTATTATACAAATATTTTCAAACTTTTTTGGACTTACTCTCTCTCTTCTTTTCAGTCACATGATCTGTGCACATGACCATGAGAACCATCACATGACCAGGCCTAGAGCTAATGACATCATACCTCATGGTACACACGCCTCTTTAATTTCCACTCTTCTCACATAGCCCCATTTAATCTCTGTTTTCTTTCCTGTGCCTAAGCTTCTTCACTTAGTCTATCTATGGTAGTTCCTTCCATGCATAGCATGGTCTGTGTGTGCACCTATACAGTATATAAGGTAGTACTCTACAACTGGAAACCCCAGTCTAATCCACTTGTTTACCGTGCTCAGTCATTGCCTCCTTGAGTTTACTCTTGGTTGTAGGCTAGTGTTGAACGGACTAAGACATCCACCTTCTATCCTCATCTCGTTATCTTCATTGTGCACTGTCAAAACCGAAAACTCTGGGTTATTCTGGAAACCCCTAAGCAACTCCAAGATATAAGTCGCTTGCAGCATACAAGCCCATCTCTGGAGGACTTCGGAGATGCTCGGAGTAGATGTGTGCATCTGGACTTTGATTTCTAACATCTTTCTTCTGTCTGGACTCGCTTATTTTAGATTTAGAGTTCTCATTCTTATTCAAGCATAGCTCCATCCATAGGTATATATTCTGAACTTTGTCTTTTTGCTCCTCAATCATTTGCTACCTCCTTGGGCAGTGGCTGAGGTGAGTTTCTGAACATTGTACTATCATTATTTTACTCATTCTTGTAGTGGGCAAACTCCTGCCCTTTACTTAGAAACCTGACAAGTTATGAGCCCTGGTTGCTCCCTCTAGCACCAAGCAACTCGAACACCTTCATTGTCCTCCAGGCACATTTTTCCCACACCACTCCAGTCCACTCCAAAGCCATTTTCACCTGACTCTAGGATCCACACTTCTCTCACTAAGACATTTAGCACCTACACCACCAAACCATGATGGAAGTGACAACCCCTGAAGTTGGCTCCTGCCCCGTCTTGACAGGCCCTTCAAACTTCCAAATCTGGAAGCTCCAAATCACTGCCAAACTTTGCTGTGAAAAGGTCCTTGAAGTAGTCACTGGCATGGATGTAAATCCCACAACTCTGAGCTCCTACGGAGTGACACCATCATCTCCATCCTCTGAAGATGTCCAGAAATGGACTGAGCATGATGAGAAAGTGCACAGAATCATCCAAGACCACATCTCCAACGTGTTACTCCTAAAAACACAAACACACACGACAGCCAAAGCACTCTTTGACACCATCGTTTCCATACACAAGGCATTGAACCTCTCTTCCACCTTTTATTCCTACCAACAAGTCTTCTCCTCTGCATGGAACTCCAGAACCATCTCCGAGCACATTGCATCCATTCGAACCCTAGAAATGAAGCTTACTGGGATGAAATTCTCCATCGATTCAAAGGTACTCATGTTCATCCTCCTAAACTCTCTCCCAAAAACCCTGGAATGGAATGCCTTTGCCTTCTCCATGATCAACACCATGGAGGAAAGCAAGCTCACCTTTGATGCCATAGAGACATGCATCCTTGTGGAAGAGTCACACCTCAACCCCTCTGAAACTCTGAACTGTTATGACCTTATCACAAATGACAAAGGAAAACCACAAGGCTCAAAAAGCTTTCAGGCTACACAAGTCCTGGTGATGAGAGAGATGAGGTGTATGAGAGTAAAGGAGGAGGCAGTCGTCTCTATTCGATGCAGGCCTACAATCAGGAACAAGTCCCGAAGGCAATGACCAGTAGAGCAACAAACAAGTGGATTAGACTGGGAAATCCAGTCATAAAGTACTAGCTTATATAGTGTACAGGCGCACACACAGACCATGCTGTGCATGAGAGGAACTACCATAAATAGACTGATGAAAGAAGTCAGGCATGAGAAAGAAGTAACAAAGATTAAAAGGGCTGTGTGAGAACAGTGGAAATTAAAAGGGCATGGGTGTCATGAGGTATGACATCATTGGTTCTAGACCTAGTCATGTGCTGGTTCCCACAGTCATGTGCACAGATCATGTGACTTGAAAAGAGAAAAGTTAATGTTTGAAAATGTTTGAAAATGTTCATATTATAACACTACTCCCTTTTTAGGACTCGAATTCCAGGCGAGTCATGGAAGGAATGGTTTCAGTGAAGTTCTCGTAAGGGAAAAAGAGAGAAGTGAATGAGGAAACTGTAAGTCCGTGGAGCTTGCGAGGAGTGGATGGATTCTTTTTGTGGAAATCAGCAACTGCCAGAGGGGCAGTATTAATGATATCTGCCGATTCCCAGGTACGATCTGTTTCATCGTATCCTCTCCAATGGACTAAGTATTCCAGTTTCCTGTTCTTGAGACGAGAAGCAGCAACAAACTCAATCTCAAACTGTTCTTCTCCTTCTTGATCTACCTCAATCATGTCAGGACGGACTTTGGGCTCTCCAGGTAGGGTTTCTCAATAAGGTTTAACGCGAGGGATGTTAACCATGGGATGAATTCACACAGTGCAGGGAAGTTTGAGGGTTATGGCATTAGGAAGGACTGCAGAGATAACGTATGGTCCAATCTATTTTTGGGTTAATTTCTTTGCCGTATAGGGAAGATTGAGTTTATCGGTGGACAACCAGACCTGGTGACTGACAGAGTATTCCAGAGCTTCTGAATGTCTCTTCTCCGAAGCGGCTACCATTCTATCGTGTGTTTCTTCTAACACTGCTTCTATTTCCTTGTGAGAATGGCCTATCTCTCCCACAAAACCAGCCAGTTTCCCTTCAAAGCCCATGCGGGGGGCATAGTTACGAGTGACATTAAATGGGATATCACCGGTGGCAGTGGTTATGGTGTTATTATGGGAGAATTGAGCCATCTTTAACCAATCCGCCCAGTCGTGTTGTTTCTTTCCTACATAAGCGTGGAGATATTGTTCTACTGTAAGTCTCAGTTAATGCACTCCGTTTGTCCATCAGTTTGGGGATGATATGTGGTGGAGATTTTCTGATGGATCCCAAGGAGTTTGCAAAGTTCCTGGGTGAAAGCAGACACAAACTGGGGTCCACGATCTGAAACAAGTGAAGAAGGGAGTCCGTGTATACACCAAACGTGATCCCTGAATAATGCGGCTAAATCTGCAGAAGAACAAGTGTCTGTAGTGGGAATAAAGACCACTTCTTTAGAGAAGCGATCAACAACAACACAAATAGCTGTGAAAGAACGTGATTCGGGTAAACCCGTAATGAAATCTACAGAAATATCTTCCCATGGATGCTTTGCAGCAGGAAGGGGCATAATTTTTCCTGCTGGTGCCTTTTGCTTACCCTTTGTGAGGGCGCACACTTGGCAGCTATCTATGTATAGTTTAATGTCTTTGGTGACACCGGGCCATGAGAAATAGCGAGTAAGAGTATGGATGGTTTTGGCATGACCACCGTAACCAGTGACAGGGAAATCATGACATAAGGTTAAAAGGCAAGTATGTAAGGAAGGAGGTATGAAAACTTTGTTTTTGTCATTTTTGAAAATGTTCATAGAGACATCGAAAAGGAAGTCGTTCACCGCATCCACCTCCATGGAGGCAGACTCAGATTCCAACTCCAAATAAAAGTCTGAAGATAAAGTGACAGAATTAATAAAAATGGAAGGAGGCAAGACCATAATATTTGTTACGACTCTCTATTTCTTTTCTTTCTTTCCTACACTTGCTACGTTTACTCAGCCTACTTGTACTACCAGCACCTGGTGTACGTATCCTTCGTGCACTTGCGCGCCCACCAGACTTCTTTCCTTTTCTCCGCCTCTTGTTATAATATGAACATTTTCAAAACTTTTTCGGACTTCAACTTTTCTTTCTTTCAGTCACGTGATCAGTGCACGTGACCGTGGGAACCAGCACATGACCAGGTCTAGAACTAATGACGTCATACCTCATGGTACCCACGCCCCTTTAATTTCCGCTCTTCTCACACTGCCTCTTTAATCTCCGTTTCTTCTTTTCCCGTGTCTAGCTTCTCCACTTAGTCTATTTATGGTAATTCCTCTCACGCATAGCATGGTCTGTGCGCGCGCCTGTAACATATATAAGGTAGACACTTGCGACTGGAAACCCCAGTCTAATCCACTTGTTTGTTTGCTTCACTGGTCATTGCCTTGGGGACTTGTTCCTCATTGTAGGCCTGCATCAAACGGAAAAGACTTCGTCTCGTCTCCTCTCTTACTTCTCCTCTATTCTTTCTTCGCCAGGACTTGTGTAGCCTGCGAGGTAGCTCGAGCCTTGTGGATTTTGTCGTTCGCGCGATAAGGTCATAACACCTCTGGCTTCCCCCTATTCCATACCGGAGGTATCTTCCCCTTGTTTCACAACTTCAATGATCATTCCCACGATAGTCGGACACGTGTTTCGCATACTCCATGCACGTGTCCTTGATTCTCTTCTTTCTCCGATCCGGTTTGTCACGATATACAGGATACGTGCTTCTCCCGATTCCATACGCGTTATCCCACGGTTTATTCCGATCCCGAGGTATTCCGCATCTGGCCCGTGCGCGTATCCAGGGATATATAAACCCTCCCTTTACGATACGATTCCTTAGCTTAGACCTCCTTCAATTTACCCTTGTATCTCGATCTGTGCTAAGGCAATCAACGCCTTTCTTCCTTCACTCGTCGTCCTAAGTCTCCGGTCTACTATTAAGTGACCGCTCCTTGTACTTCCTTCATAAAGGAACCCTTGTCAGCCTACGGGAACCAACCCTAGTTGAACCTCTGCATCGTCGCTTTCCAAGCGACTCCCCATCCCCGTGCTAAGGAATCCCCTTGAGCACTTCTGCGTCGTCGCCTCACCCGCGACCCCTTGTATCCCGTACTAAGGAACCCCCTTGAGTACTCCCTTGTGCGCTCCTAGGAATCCCCTGAGTGCTAACTGCGTCGTCGCCCCTAAGCGACATCCTTGTCCAGCGAAGGCCCCATTACGATAGCCTCCCGGCCGTCGTAACAATATTGGTGTTTTGGTCCTGCACAGCCTCCCCATGGTCCAGGTGATGAGAGAGTGCATCAGCCTGACCATTAGAAGCACCAGGCTTATAAACAAAGACATAATTAAATTCCTGCAAAACCACGTGCCATCGGGCTTGCCGACTGCTAAGCATCTGCAGCTTTTTCCAATATTCGAGATTCTTGTGGTCGGTCCAGATTTCAAATCATTCATGACCAATAAGATAATGGCGGCTGTCCTTCGTACTATAGAAGATGGACTAAAAGAACAGGTCCCAGAGACGTATCACAAGTTCTTGGATGTGTTCTCAGAGAAAGAGTCCGAGCGCATGCCTATTCGAAAGCCTTGGGATTATGCCATAGATCTCAAGCCGGACTTCGTTCTGAAGAAGGGTTGAGTAATTCCCCTGTCGGACATTGAAATGGACGAAGTTCACACCTTTATCGACAAAGAACTCAAGAAGGGTTATATTAAGCCCTCCAAATCTCTGCAGACCTCACCAGTCTTCTTTATTCTGAAAAAAGACAGCAAAAAATGAATGATTATGGACTACTGTTATTTAAATGAAGGTACCATTAAAAACTCCTATCCGCTTCCCTTAATTCCACAGCTTATTGATTGGCTCAAAAATGCTGATATGTTCACGGCCCTGGACCTCCAATGGGGCAACAATAATGTACGAATCAAAGAAGGGGATGAATGGAAAGGTGCATTTGTTACGCCTATTGGTGCCTATGAACCGACAGTAATGTATTTTGGGATGACCAACTCACCCCCTACTTTCCAGCAAATGATGAATGACATATTTAATGACATGTATGCTGTAGTAATTATCTATATCAATGACTGTATGATATTTACATCAAAGAAGTCCAAGGAAGAGCATAAAGAGGTAGTAAAGGAGGTTCTGCATCGCTTATGCAATAATGATCTCTACATATGTAAAACCCTCGAAGTGCTTCTTTTCCAAGGATCAGCTCGACTTTCTCAGTATGGTAGTATCTGAAAAGGGGGTAGAGATGCAAGAAAAGAAAGTTTCTGGAGTTATGGACTGGCCGGTTCCTACTCAGCTAAAGCAGCTCCAAGGTTTCCTCAGACTATGTAATTATTATAGGCATTTCATTTCAGGCCTCGCTGAGGTTGCACGTCCCTTGAATGATCTTACCAAGAAAGACGTTCTGTTCACATGGGGTCCCAACCAACAAGCGGCATTCAAAGCTTTGAAGAAGAAGTTTACCATGGCCCCCCTTCTTGCCTACCCCAATCGTGATCAGGAGGTTCGTGTCAAAATGGACGCTTCGGACATTGCTACAGGAGCTGTGCTTTCAACTTTATGTGATGATGGTAACTGGAGGCCTAATGCCTTCATTTCTCACTCTTTTGATAGCACTGAGTGCAATTACCCTATTTATGATAAAGAACTTCTAGTGGTGATTTGGGCGCTGGAAGAGTGGTGTCATTATCTTGTTGGTCACAAACAATTTGAAATCTGGACCAACCATAAGAATCTCGAATATTGGAAGAAGCCACAGACACTTAGCGGTCAGCAAGCCTGTTGGCATGCAGTTTTGCAGGAGTTTAATTATGTCTTTGTTTATAAGCCTGGTGCTTCTAATGGTCGGGCCGATGCACTCTCTTGTCACCCAGACCATGGGGAGGCTGTGCAGGATCACAACACCAATATTACGGTCTTGCCTCCTTCCGTTTTTATTAATACTATTGCTCTCTCTTCGGACTTTTTCTCAGAGTTGGAATCTGAGTCTGCCTCATTGGGGGTGGATGCAGTGAACAACTTCCTTTTTGATTCTACTATGAACATTTTCAAAAATGACAAAAACAAAGTTTTTGTACCTCCTTCATTACGTACTCGCCTTTTAACCTTATGTCATGATTCCCCTATCACTGGTCACGGTGGTCATGCCAAGACCATCCACACTCTTACATGCTATTTCTTGTGGCCTGGTGTCACCAAAGATGTTAAATTATATGTAGATAGCTGCCAAGTGTGCGCCCTCACAAAGGGTAAGCAAAAGGCACCAGCAGGAAAAATTATGCCTCTTCCTGCTGCAAAGCATCCATGGGAGGATCTTTCTGTAGATTTCATTACGGGTTTACCTGAATCACATTCTTTCATGGCTATTTGCATTGTAGTTGATCGCTTCTCTAAAGAAGTGGTCTTTATTCCTACTACAGACACTTGTTCTTCTGTGGACTTAGCCGCATTATTCAGGGATCATGTTTGGTGTATACATGGACTCCCTTCTTCACTTGTTTCAGATCATGGACCCCAGTTTGTGTCTGCTTTCACCCAGGAACTTTGCAAACTCCTTGGAATCCATTAGAAAATCTCTACCGCATATCATTCCCAAACTGATGGACAAACGGAGCGCATTAACCGAGATTTAGAACAGTATCTCCACACTTATGTAGGAAAGAAGCAGCATGACTGGGCAGATTGGTTAAAAATGGCCCAATTCTCCCACAACAATACTGTTACCACTGTCACCAGTAATATCCCATTCAATGTCACTCGTAACTATGCCCCCTGCATGGGCTTTGAAGGGAAACTGGCTGGTTTTCCGGGAGAAATAGGTCATTCTCACAAGGAAATAGAAGCAGTGTTAGAAGAAACATGCAATAGAATGGTAGCCACTTCAGAGAAGAGACATTCAGAAGCCCCAGAATACTCCATTGGTCAGCAGGTCTGGCTATCTACCAATAAACTCCACCTTCCCTATATGGCGAAAAAGCTAACCCAAAAATGGATTGGACCCTATGTCATCTCCGCGGTCCTTCCTAATGCCATTACCCTTCAACTTCCCCGTACCGTGCAAATTCATCCCATGGTTAATATCTCTCGTGTTAAGCCTTACCAGGAAACCTTACCAGGACAACCCAAAGTCCATCCCAACGTGATTGAGGTGGATCAAGAAGGAGAAGAACAGTTTGAGGTTGAGTTTATTGCTGCTTCTTGTCTCAAGAATAGGAAATTGGAGTACTTAGTACATTGGAGAGGATACAATGAAACTGATCATATGTGGGAATCAGCCAACATCATTAACACTGCCTTATTGGCAGTTGCCAATTTCCACAAGAAAAATCCATCCACTCCCTGCAAGCTTCACAGACTTACAGTTTCCTCATTCGCTTCTCTCTTTTCCCCTTATGAGAACTTCACTGAAACCATTCCTTCCATGACTCGCCTGGAATTCGAGTCCTAAAAAGGGGGTAGTGTTATAATATGAACATTTTCAAACATTTTCAAACTTCAACTTTTCTCTTTTCCAGTCACATGATCTGTGCATGTGACCATGAGAACCAGCACATGACTAGGTCTAGAACTGATGACATCATACCTCATGGTACCCACGACCTTTTAATTTCTGCTCTTCTCACACAGCCCCTTTAATCTCTGTTCTTCTTTTTCCATGCCTTGCTTCTCTCATTAGTCTATTTATGGTAGTTCCTCTCACACATAGCATGGTCTGTGTGCACATTTGTACATATATAAGCTAGTACTTTGCGACTGGATTATCCAGTCTAATCCACTTGTTTGTTCGCTCTACTGGTCATTGCCTTCGGGACTTGTTCCTGATTGTAGGCCTGCGTCAGACAGAAAGGACTACTACCTTCCTCCTCTACTTCTCCCGTACCTCTTGTCATTTGTTCACCAGGACTTGTGTAGCCTGCAAGCGGTTGAGCCTTGTGGGATTGTTGTTTGTAATAGTTCATTACAGATATGGTCAACAATGCCATCGTCTGGCTCTCCACTAAGTGCGTTACTATCAAGAATGGCACTCACTCCCCACCATTGTCCTCCTATGTCGCTGAGTTCAAAAACAAGGTGGCCACTGCTATGGTCACAGATCAAAACATCCTTATTGGCTACTTCACTGCTGGTCTTCCCCCCATCCTTATGTGCAAAATCATGTCTATGGAGAACATCCCGACCACCATCGATAAGTGGTATGAGAAGGCTGTCCATTTCCAGACCCAATGGGAGCGTGCTGCTGAGATATCATGCTACTACATCAAACCCTCTACCCAGGGTCACCAATCCTTCTCTCCACAGAACTCCACTCCTGCCAAAGATCTGAACGCCATGGATGTTGACATCATCCGAGTTCCCAAGCTCACCTCCAAGGAATGAAAGCAATGCATAGAAAAGAAACTTTGTTTCAGATGTCGAAAACCCAGCCACGCCTCCATCTCCTGCCCCACTTATATAGGAAACAAACCTACCATCAAGGTAGTTCAAGAAGCCAAAGAAAATGTCCTGCATTTGGTTGAAATAGATGACGACGATGAGGACGTTCCCGTAGTATGAAAAGTGGGCTTCAAGAAGGTGGATTTTTAAAAAGGTGAACTTCTTCGACACAAGTCTCCCCTCCCTCTCTAGTCTGTGCTTCTGTACTTGTACAATCTGCCACTAAAGCAATGCAAATTTCCATTCAAGTCATCGTACCATCGCACACCTTGAAAGCCGTCAACACCTGCACCCTCATCGACAGTGGTGCAGATATCTCCTGCATCAACTGGGACTTTGTCCGCAAACATCATCTTCCCACAAAGAAACTTGACCACCCATTCCATGCCTGCAATGCTGATGACTCCTATAACAAGAAAGGAGGCATCCAATACTCCTATGAACTGTTCCTCAATATTGAGGGGATAGCTTGTTGTGTCACCTTCATGGTTGTTACGATGGCTGGGAGGCTATCGTAATGGGGCCTTCGCTGACAAGGAGGTCACTTGGAAGGCAACAACGCAGTTAGCACTTGGGGTTTTCCTACAAGCACACAAGGAGTGTACTCAAGGGAATTCCTTAGTACGGAGACAAGGAGTCGCTGGTGAGGCGATGACACAGTAGTTGCCTGGGGTTTTCCTACAGGCGGGCAAGGGTTCAACTGGGGTAGATACCCATAGGCCGACAAAGGTTCCTTATAGAAGGAATAACAAAGAGTGGTTACTTAGAAGTAAACCGGAGACTTAGATGAAGGAGAAAGGTGTAGATTGCCTTAGCGCAGAGTGAGGTACAAGGTGGTAACTCGAAGGAGGTCTAAGCTAAGGAATTGTATTGTAAAAGAGAGGGTTTATATACCCCTGGATATGCGCATGGGCCAGGTGCGGGATATCACAGGATCAGGATAAACTATGGGATAACGCGTATGGAGTCGGGAGAAGCGTGTATCTTGTGTATCGTAATAAACTGGATCAGAGAAAGAAGAGAAGCATGGACACATGCATGGAACATGTGAAACATGTGTCTGACTATTGTGGGACAAATCAATGGGGTCGTGAGATAAGTGGAATATACCTTCGGTATAGAGTGGTAGCGATATGAAGCCGAAGGCAGTGAAAGAGAAAGAAGTCCAATGGATGGGTGAGGACACGAAGGATACGTGGTCCAGGCGCTGGTAGTCCAAGTAGACTGAGGAGACGAAGCAAATGAAGAAAAGAAAAGAGAAGTCGTAACATTACCCCTTTAGTAAGGTCAAGGCTATGACAAAGACGAATTTATTTGTTTAGTAAGCAGGTCCCCCGACTGGGGAGCCAGTGATGTTCCCGTAGGCAGTGTCATCCCAGACATCCTCCTGATCAGAATAGTTACGCTCATAAATTGGGGAGGGGGAGCAGCGGACACGACAAGTGGTGCACGGGGCGCGAGCACGACGTGGAGCTCTGGAAGTACCGGAGGATCTGGAAGACCTAGAGGAAGAGGAGCCAGAAGACATCTGGCAAGGAGGGGGAGATGTGGTGTGGCGATGTAAGGGGCACCGATTGAGGATATGTCTGGGTGCCCAACGGAGGCACAAGGAACACTGGTGGAAAGGGCAGTCTATCTTAAAATGCCCGAGGCGACCGCACTCGTAACAGGTTTGGTGGGTGCAAGGGTAAGTGGTTGGAAGAGGGAGGCGGCCGTCAGTGCCTGTCCAGGCAGCTTCGATACACTCCATCATGCGGGTCTCCTCAGTGGAGAGTGGGGTGTTACTGGCGGACGGGGTAGGAGCAGGCAGCAGGTTAGGGGCGACTGCGGGTGTCTCAACCTTGGCAGGGGAGACAGTAGGTTGGGCATGTTGGGCAATGCGTTGTTGTTCTTCTTCAAGAGCATGATGGAGCTCCTCAGAGATGGGTCTGGTTTGAGTAGTGATTGCGAGGAGGTATCGGCAGAGGTCTTGAAGAAAGGTTAGCATGCTGAGCCGGTGGAGTATGATGAGGAGGCAGCATTGGATTTCTTTGGCGTCGTGGTGAATAAAATGTGCAACATGAGTACGCATGGGATCTGTGGCAGGGACATGGGCCATGGCGATGACATTTAGATTGGAAAGGTATGTGGTGTAGAGCGCATAAAGGGGGGAGGATACATCTAGATAACAGTCTACGGCTGTGGCAAGGCCGGGATCAGTGATGAGCTCGGCGAGCTCGCGGATTTCAAAGACGGTGGGTGGTCCATCCAAAAGGCAGTAGGCAGACGTGGGCACATCTACAGAAAGTACAGAAGCTTCAACAGTGACTGGAGAAGCAATGAGAGGCTCCACAGGAGGAGTAGGAGGACGTTGTTCTGTAACATCAGGTACAGGACTAGGATCATGGGGTATAAGTGGGGAACTAGGTCTCCAACAAACCGAAGCAGGAGGAGAATTGAGGTCCTCAACATCGCGGGGTTCTAGTTCTTCGGGAAATAGGGTTTGGTTTTCTTTGGGTGGAGATGGGATAGCGAGTGGCGAGGCTTGGTAGTGGCGGGAGAGGAGTTCACCAACGGTAATGGTGGGGATTCGGTCAGTGGGGGTGAACTTGATGGTCATAGTGGTTTTGGTCTAAGAGGAGAAGACAGAGGGGAACAGAGCTTTATACTCAAGGAGAGCGAAGTCTGCATTTTTCAGATTCCATTCTGGAATCCAGGAGTCTTCTTCGGCAGAGTATCCCTTCCATTGGATCAGGAAGAAACGGCATGCCTTGGTTCTGCGGTGTCATACGATCTTTTCAATTTCGTATTCCTCCTCACCTTCTATAAGATCTGGAGGGGGTTGAGGGTAGTTTGGCCCGTGGGTGTCATTCTCACAGTAGGGCATAAGAAGCAAGGCGTGGACAACCAGGTGGATCTTCCAGGTCTTTGGTAGGTGGAGTTGGTAAGTGATCGGGGATAGTACCTTTGTGACGGTAAAAGGTCCTTCCTGTTTGGCAGCAAATTTCGGGTTGGTGATAGAACGTTTGAGATTGTGGGTCTCGAGCCACACCTTATCTCCTAGGGCAAAGGGTTTAAAGGAATGACAGGTGCGAGTGGCCATAGTTTGGCAAGCGAGTTCATGGGCGGTGAGAGCTTCGTAGCGGGTGGCGGTGAGGACTTTGAGTTGGGAATCTACAGCCGGAAGGGAGGAATCAGAGATGATGGACGGTAGGGTGTGGGGTTTGTAACCCATCATCAGGAAGAACGGGGATTTCCCGGTAACGGAGTGAGGACAGTGGTTATGGGCGAATTTGGCGTGGGAAATGGAATCAGCCCACGACCCAGGGTTTGATCTGCAGTAGATGCAAAGATACGTTTTGACTTCTTGGTTGACACGTTCCGTTTCACCATCAGTCTGCGGATGGTAAGCAGTGGAAAGGGCAAGATTGTACCTGAGGAGTCACCCAAGCTCCCAGGCGAAGGCACTGGCGAATTGAGGGCCTTGGTCAGAGATGATTTTGTCGTAGAGGCCAAAGTGGAGGAAGACTTTGTGAAAGAAGAGGTCAGCGACTCCTTCAGTGGTGATGGTTTTCTTAGTGGGGCAGAGAATTACCCCCTTAGTAAGCCCATGGTCTACCACGACCAGGAGGGAATCCATGCCAGCGGGTGTGACTGGCAGGTCGGTGATCAGATCGCAGGAGATCTGCTGGAATGGTCGAGACGTGGAGGACCAGATAGGGACCAGGGGTGGAGCAGAGGGGTGAGTATTCAATTTGGATTGTTGGCATGTGGCACAACCTTCAACATAGCAGCAGATGTAGGAGGTGAGATCAGGCCACCAGAATTCGGCGGCGACAAGCTGGCGAGTCTTAAGGAAGCTGGGGTGGCTGGCGGTCTCATGGTCGTGACAGCACTGTAAAGTGGAACGACGAAGGGCATCGTCGGCGGGAACATAAACGTGTCCTTGATAGGTAAGGACGCCGGCCTCGAGCTGCCAGTCGGTGAGGCGAGATCGGAAGGCAGGAGGAATGTCTTCATTCATAGATTGAAGAGCTTGCAGGACAAGGGAGTCAGATTGGGAGGTTTCCTTGATCCGCCAGTGGAGGGCAGAGTTGATAGTGTTGACAAAGAGGGACTTAGGGAGAAGGGTTACTCCCTCGTTGTCAAGATTGGACTTCGGGAGAAGATCCGGACGGTGAGATAGGGCATCAGGGCCTGCGAGGAGAGATCCAGGAATGTGGATCATTTTGAGATCGAAGTCAGTGATGTCAATAAGCCAACGGGCTTGGTGATGATTCAGGGTCTGGGGTTGTCGAAAGTAGGTGAGGTTCTTATGGTCCATGAAGACCTGAACAGGAAAGGCAGAACCGGACAAGTAGTGCCACCAGACCTTAAGCCCGTGGATGACCACAAGGAGTTCGCGATCATATATGTTGTAGTCCCGTTCCGCCGGGGAGAACAAGGAGGAGATATAGGAACAAGGGTGCCAATCTCTGTTGGCGTCGGTCTGTAAAAGAATACCCCTGGAGGCGTGCTTAGAAGCGTCGGTGGCAATGGCAAAGGGAGCCGAAAGATTCGGCATCTGTAGGATGGGTTTTTTCAGGAAAAGCCCTTTGAGGACGGAGAATGCTGATTGGCATGTGGAGGACCAAGACCAAGTGGTGGTTTTCTTGGTGAGATCAATGAGCAGGCATGCGATGTTGGAGTAGTCAGGAATGAAACACCGGTAGAAGTTGGCGAATCCGAGGAAGGAGCAGACATCTTTTACTGATGCTGGAGTGGGCCATGAGGTGATCCCATTAAGTTTGACAGGGTCCATAGCAAGTTGACCGGGTTTAACGATCATTCCGAGGTATTCAACCTCGTCGGTGGCGAACTTACACTTCTCAAGTTTGAGGTGCAAGTTGAGTTTGGTCATGTGTTGGAGGATGCGTCTAGTACACTCCTCGTGAGTAGCGGCGTCGGGGGATGCAATAAGGAGGTTGTCCATATGGATGACGAGCCACCCTTCAGCGATCATATCCCTAAAGGAGTCGTTCATGAATTGCTGGAATGTAGCGGGAGAGTTACATAGGCCAAAATACATAACTGTGGGTTCGAAGAGCCCCTTATGGGTGACGAAGGTGGCCTTCCACTGATGTCCGTCTTTAATTCAGACATTGTTGTATCCCCACCGGACATCGAATTTGGTGAAGATCTTAGCATCTCGGAGTTTGTCAACAAGATCAGAGATCAAGGGTAGAGGGTATGCGTCACAAACAGTGTGTTCATTGACGTAGTGATAGTCTTGGCAAGGGTGTAGCCCACCATCCTTTTTCTTGACGAAGAAGAAGGGCGAGGCTTGAGGGGACTTAGAAGGGTGGATCTTTCCGCAATCAAGGTTTTCTTTTAAGAAGGACTCCATGGCTTCTCGTTCATCAGGTGAAAGGGGGTACACCTTTCCGATGTTCGGGGTGAAGGTATCTTTGAGGTTGATTTCGTGGTCGTGGGATTAAGAAGGGAGCACGTGGTCTGTGGCTTCCTTGGAGAAGACAGAGGCAAACTCGGCGTATTTCGGGGGCAGTACAGGTTTGGGTTTAGCCTGTTCAGCGGCCATGGCAAGTTCCATGGCTTGGGTAAGTTTGGCGACATACATAGCGGGAGCCGAGGGGGGTGAAGTGGGATCCAAACCGAATAGTCCAGAACATAGTACACACTACCTGGTCATTTTCACAGATGGCGGTGGGATCTTTCCATTTGTTGTATTCAAATAGATGGGAGTGGACGATGGAATCGACGTGGATATGTTGAGGGGTTCGTGGTGGTGGTTTCCAAAATTTGGACGAGTGGTGGTCGTAATCGGCGGCGTGGGTAGTATAGAGTTCCTTGGACTGGTCGAGGGTCTCGGAGAGAGAGAGAGTACATTGGGTCCAATCGATAGTGGGATTGGTTTCTTTCAACCAGGGGAGTCCAAGGAGGATGTTGTTACATCCAAGTGACATCACCATGAAGGTGACACGGCGGGCTATTCCTTCGATATTGAGAAATAGGTTGCAAGAGTATTGGAGGTCTCCTTTCTTGTTATAGGAGTTGTCGGCGTTGTGGGCGTGGAACGGGTGGTCGAGCTTCTTGGTGGGAAGCCGGTGTTTTCGGGCGAAGTCTCAGTCGATGCAGGATATATCTGCACCGCTGTCAACAAGGGCGCGGGTGTCGACAGCTTTCAAGGTGTGATCTGGTACGATGACTTAAATGGGAATTTGCATTGCTTTAGTCATAGATCGTACAAGTACAGATGCACAAATGGGAGAAGAAGGGGAGACTTGCGTCAAAGAAGTTCCCCTTTTCAAAAATCCACTTGCTTGAAGCCCACTTTCTGTACAACAGGAACGTCTTCATCGTCTTCATCTATCTCAACTAAATGTGGGATGTCTTCTTTGGCTTCTTGAACTACCTTAATGGTAGGTTTATTACCTGTGAAAGTGGGGCAGGCGGTGAAGGTGTGGCCAGGTTTATGGCAACGGAAACAAAGCTTTTTCTCGACACATCACTTTCGTTCCTTGGGGGTGAGTTTTGGAACTCGGATCACATCAACGTCCATGGCGTTAGGGTCTTTGGCAGGGGTGGAGTTCCATGGCATGAAGGGTTGATGACCCTGGGTAGAGGGTTGGACATAGCGGCATGATATCTCAGCAGCACGCTCCCATTGTGTCTGGAAATGGACGGCTTTCTCGTACCATTTATCCATTGTGGAAGGCACGGTTTCCATAGACATAATCTTACACATCAGGATGGGGGGAAGGCCAGTGGCAAAGTAGCCAATAAGGACATTTTGGTTGGTCACCATAGCGGTAGTGACTTTGTTTTTGAACTTGGCGATGTATGAGGATAAGGGTGGAGAGTAGGCGCCATTCTTGACAAGAACGCGCTTGGTGGACAACCAGGCAATGGCATTGTTAACTGTGTCGTGGTGTTTGAATGCGGTTTTGAATGCGGCGACGAAGTCGTGCCATGTTCCGATGACGACGTTACAAGTGGTATCTATGGTACCCTGGCAGTAGGTTGCTGCCCAAGTAGCAGTGGTTCCCTTAGTCATATATGACAGGGCGAAGGCGACCCGTTTGGGTTCAGTGTTGTAAACGGCGTCGTTGACGGTGAGGTAGAAGATAACATTGGTGAGCCAGGGGAAGGCCTGCTCGTAGTTTCCATCAAAGGGCTCGGGGGCACCAAGACGGAGTTCAGTGGGTCGGGAAGACAACATGACGGGTGAAGAAGAAGAGGAAGGGGCGAGGACAGGCAAGCGGGGAGGTCTCTGGGTAGAGGTGCTAGAAGTCATGGAGATGGGAATGGGGACAGTTAGCGAGGATGCCAGATGACGAGCAAGGGATCGGGCATGCCAGTTTGCTTCGCTATCTCCGGTGGCTATTTCCTGGTCTAAGTCAGCTAGAACGTTGGGTTCTTGATCGTCAAAGCCTCCTGGGAAGGCAGTATGTGTTATGACTCTATCACAAACGACAAAGAACACCACAAGGCTCGACATCTTTCAGGCTACACATGTCCTGACAATGAAAGAAAAGAGGATGGAGGAGTAGTCCAGATCCAGTTGATGCAGGCCTACATGAAGCAAACAACGAAGTGGATTAGACTGGGGATTCCAGTCGCAAGTGTCTAACTTATATATGTTATAGGCGTGCACACAGACCATGCTATACGTGAGAGGAACTACCATAAATAGACTAATATGAGAAGCCAGGCACGGGAAGAGAAGAAGCAGAGATTAATGGGGCTGTGTGAGAAGAGTGGAAATTAAAAGGGCATGGGTACCATGAGGTATGACATCATTGGTTCTAGACCTAGTCATGTGCTGGTTCCCACGGTCACGTGCACAGATCACGTGACTGGAAAGGGAAAAGTTGAAGTCTGAAAATGTTTTGAAAATGTTCATATTATAACACTACCCCCTTTTTAGGACTCGAATTCCAGGCGAGTCGTGGAAGGAACGGTTTCGGTAAAGTTCTCAAAAGGAGTAAAGAGAGAAGTGAGCGAGGAAACGGTAAGGCCGCGGAGTTTGCGGGGAGCGGATGGATTTTTCTTGTAGAAGTCAGCAACCGCTAGTAGTGCGGTGTTAATAATATCAGCCGATTCCCACATACGATCTGTTTCATCATATCCTCTCCAATGTACCAAATATTCCAATTTCCTGTTCTTGAGACGAGAAGCTGCAATAAATTCAACCTCAAACTGTTCTTCCTCTTCTTGATCTACCTCAATCGCATTGGGACAGACTTTAGGCTGTCCAGGCAAGGTTTCCCAATATGGTTTAACGCGAGAGATGTTAACCGTGGGATGAATTTGCACAGTGCGGGGAAGTTTTAGCATAACGGCATTAGGAAGGACTGCGGAGATGACATAGGGTCCAATCCATTTTTGTGTGAGTTTCTTCGCCGTGTAAGGAAGGTTTAATTTATCAGTTGATAGCCAGACCTGCTGACCAACGGAATATTCCGGAGCTTCTGATCGTCTTTTCTCTGAAGTGGCGACCATTCTATCGTGTGACTCTTCTAACGCCGCTTCTATTTCTTTGTGAGAACAACCTATTTCTCCCGCAGAGCCAGCCAATTTCCCTTCAAAACCCATGCGGGCATAATTGTGAGTGACGTTGAAAGGGATATCACCGGTGGCCGTGGTAACGGTGTTGTTGTGGGAGAATTGGGCCATTTTCAACCAATCTGCCCAGTCGTGCTGCTTCTTTCCAACATAAGCACAGAGATATCGCTCGAGATCTTGGTTAACGCGTTCTGTTTGTCCATCAGTTTGGGGATGATACGCCGTAGAAATCTTCTGATGAATTCTGAGGAGTTTGCAGAGCTCCTGAGTGAATGCAGACACAAACTGGGGTCCACGATCAGAAACGAGTGAGGAAGGGAGTCCATGTATACACCAGACATGGTCCCTGAAAAGTGCGGCTAAATCCGTGGAAGAACAAGTGTCTGTAGTGGGAATAAAGACCACTTCTTTGGAGAAGTGATCAACAACAACGCAAATGGCAGTAAAGGAACATGATTCGGGTAAACCCGTAATGAAATCTACAGAAAGATCTTCCCATGGATGCTTTGCAGTGGGAAGAGGCATGATTTTTCCTGCCGGTGCCTTTTGCTTACCCTTTGTGAGGGCGCACACTTGGCAGCTATCTACATATAATTTAACATCTTTGGTGACGCCAGGCCACGAAAAATAGCGAGTGAGCATATGAATGGTCTTGGCATGACCGCCATGACCAGAAACGGGAGAATCATGGCATAACGTAAGAAGACGAGTGTGAAGAGAAGGAGGTACGAAAACTTTGTTTTTGTTATTTTTGAAAATGTTCATAGTAGAATTGAAAAGGAAGTCGTTCACTGTGTCCACCCCCATGGAGGCAGACTCAGATTCCAATTCCAAATAAAAGTCTGAAGAAAGAGCAACCGAATTGATAAAAATGGAAGGAGGCAAGACCGTGATATTGGTGTTATGGTCCTGCACAGCCTCCCCATGGTCCGGGCAACGAGAGAGTGCATCAGCCTGACCATTAGAAGCACCAGGCTTGTAAACAAAAACATAATTAAATTCCTGCAAAACCGCATGCCATCAGGCTTGCCGACCGCTAAGAGTTTGCGACTTCTTCCAATACTCGAGATTCTTGTGGTCGGTCCAGATCTTGAACCATTTGCAACCAATAAGGTAGTGGCGCCACTCTTCCAGCGCCCAAATCACTGCTAATAATTCTTTATCATAAATAGGGTAATTGCGCTCAGCGCTATCGAACGAATGAGAGATGAAGGCGACAGGCCTCCAGTTACCATCATTACATAACGTTGAGAGCACAGCTCCCGTAGCAATATCCGAGGCATTCATCTCTACCCGAACCTCCTGATCATGATTAGGATAAGCGAGAAGGGGTGCTGTGGTAAACTTCTTTTTGAGGGCCTCGAATGCTGCCTGTTGGCTGGGACCCCATGTGAACGGAACATCTTTTTTGGTAAGATCGTTCAAGGGGCGTGCAACCTTGGCGAAGCCTGAAATAAAACGCCTATAATAATTACATAGTCCGAGGAAACCTTGGAGCTGCTTTAGCCAAGTGGGAACTGGCCAGTCCATAACTCCAGAAACTTTCTTTTCCTGCATTTCCACCCCCTTTTTAGATACGACCATTCCAAGAAAGTCTACCTGATCCTTGGAAAAGAAACACTTAGAGGGCTTTACGTAGAGATCGTTATCACGTAAGTGACGCAGAACCTCCTTGACAACCTCCTTGTGTTCTTCCTTGGTCTTCTTCAACGTAAATATCATACAATCATCAATGTAAATAATTACTACCACATACATGTCATTAAATATATCGTTCATCATCTGTTGGAAAGTGGGGGGTGAGTTGGTCATCCCGAAATACATAACTGTGGGTTCATAAGCACCTATGGGCGTAACGAATGCGCCCTTCCATTCATCTCCTTCTTTGATCCGTATGTTATTGTAGCCCCATCGAAGATCTAGGGCCGTAAACATGTTGGCATTCTTGAGCCGATCAATCAACTGCGGAATGAGAGGGAGAGGATAGGAATTCTGTATGGTTCCTTCATTTAAATATTGATAGTCCATTACCATACGTTTTTTGCCATCCTTTTTTGGTATAAAGAAGACGGGCAAAGTTTGTGGAGACTTTGAAGGTTTGATGTACCCCTTCTTGAGTTCTTTATCAATGAACGTGTGAACTTCGTCCATTTTGATATCGGATAGGGGAATTACTCGACTCTTCTTTGGAACGAAGTCCGGCTTGAGATCTATCGCATGATCCCAAGGCTTCCAAATAGGCATGCATTCGGATTCTTTTTCCAAAAACACGTCCAAGAACTCGTGGTAGGTCTCCGGTACCTGTTCTTTTAGCCCTTCTTCTATAGTACGGAGAACAGCGGGCGAGCAACCATGAATCGGGGGTCCGAGCCCCATAATTTTACAGTATTGGGTACAACGAGGGAAAGCAATGGTTTGAAGGGTCCAATCGATGACCGGGTTGTGGCGGTAAAGCCAATCATACCCGATAATCATGTGATGTGTACCGATTTTAGAAATATAAGCGTCTATGGTTTCATAATGTCTGGCAATCTCCATGACCAAAGTGACTGCATGCTGGATTTGTCTGATGGCTTCTTCAGAGCTGTCTGCATTATGTATTTTTATGGGGTTTTCCAAAGTATAAAAGGAAATGCCATGACGGCGAACATAATCGTGATCAATGAAGGTGTGAGAAGCTCCCGAGTCCAAGAGAGCTTTGAACTGGTATGCTTCCCACTGGCCATTAGGCATGCACCTTACAACAGTCTCAAGCGAGAACTCTCCGCTGAATGACAATGTTGTTGTGCGATGCATTGTGACCTTGAGGGGTTTATAAATAGACAATATTTTTTGTTGTTTTGTAAGGGAATTAAGCACACTATTATTTGACTCCAGTGCCGTGCTCAATTGAGACGCCCTTACGGAGGAACAAGACAAACTACGTAATACAGAAGATAAATCAGAAATCAGAAAATCAGAATCAGAACAAGAAGAAAGAGAAGAAGAAGAAAATTGTTCAGGCACATGAACACCCTCATCGTTCACGTGCTGTTGCCTTTTAAAGCCTCTGCCACGCAATGCTTGGCTTCGGCTTCGAACTTGTCTCTGTAAAATGCCTCGGCTTCTTCCAAGACATACGATCTGTGATCGGCATTTGAAACTGCGGCTGCTGAGGCTGGTGGAGTAGGAAGGGGTCGTCCCGGATAATGTGTGGCCACCTGGGCCTGAGAATATACGTCCTGTTGGGGAACGAAGATGTATTGTCCGGAATCGTAATCCCAAACAACTTGTTGCCTCTATTGAGGTGTACGGGCTGGACGATGATTAGGGTTCGAGGGGCAATCTGGTTTGATGTGGCCCGGTTTACCACAGAGGAAGCAAGTCCTCGTGTCCAGGCGAGATGGTGGCACAGCCTGCTGAACACCTATCTCCATTGGGGCCCCTCGGCCCAGTTGGGTTCCATACTGGATAAATTGCGGACGGGAGGGAGGAGGGTTGGAAGGCGCGGGATAACAGGATTGTGAGCGTGGGACGAAGCAGGAATTAGCGGGGGGACCTCACTCAATTGCTATCTGCTCATATGCCCTTCCGATTGCTCGGTAGACATTTGTGAGGTCATCGTAATCGAGATCTCCTGTTGGCCGATTAAGCCGAGCCCTTTCATAAATGCAGTAGTTGACCGCCTTCTTGAGAAGAGTTACCGCGTGGTAATCTTCAATGTCCGATTCTCTTTTTAGAATCTCAAACCTTTGCAGGAAGAGGTCGATAGGATGGCCATTTTGCCACAAACCTTCTAACTTTCGCAGGGACTCATGACAGAGAACGTCAATGTGGAAGTAAAGTTTAATCTCGTCTTGGAGAACTCCCCACAAGGGCCAAGCCAAATCGCCTCGCTTGCCGGTTACCGTGCCATGCTCATCATGCATGTTCTCATCCTCCTGATTGAGATACCTTTCAAGGGTGATCTGGGCAAAGCCCTCAGCCTTCTTCTCAAATCGGGACAGCACAGCAACGGCCCGAAGTTTGTCTGACCTCCACTTCTGGGCGTCAACCCACAAACGCAACTTGACCCACCAAAGTCGCCATGTTCCCCTATCGCCATCCCATTTCTCAGGGTCAGCAATCTTCTTTGTGACATTGTTTTTCTCAGACTCGAGATTTAGGGCAGCGATGCGCCTTACGAGATTGTCGAGATCCACTTCCGCCATATTTGATTACAGAGCGGAGGACGGCTTTAGGGCGGAGGTAGGGGCGAAGGAAGTCGTAAAAGTAGTGGTGGTTCTCAAAGTCAAAGAGAGGGAGATGATGTGCTTGGTGCTGTTGATCTAGGCGGCACTGGTAAACTTTGCAGGTACGAGTACGGGGAATAGGAGCAAGGACGAGATTATCGAGATGGATGTTACAGTCTTGAATGAAGTTGACCGGTAGATGGTCGTTGGGATCCAGGGTGTCTTCTTTCACCTCCTTACTGTGCGGACTGTTTCAACCATGCTCTGGGGAGACTACACAGGTGAGGTTGGAGATGATAGGGAAGTGATCGGAGATAGTAACGTCTTCTTCTTCGGCAATTCCAAGGGTGACCACAGAGACCCTGGTTACGTATACTGATTATTTTTATACTAATGACTCAGCCACCGGCAGCACGACAGCTGTGATCCAATGTCATCCTATGCAAACGTGGCTCGACCCACGCACACTATCACCTCAAGGAGGGACTTTGAAATTTCTATACTAACATGACAAAAGCTTGCCACTCAAGGCACACCCTAAAGGCACGGGCGTAGAGAAAGGAAAAGTCACGGAAAGCTCCGGCGAGCAGCACAGAGTCTCTAATTAATTTTGTAGAGACCTTGGGGCAGGTATGCGCAAATCCCGATTATTCCCTTTAGCTCTAGGGTCCGAGCGTTGTGTATGACAGTCTAATCCAAGTGTTATGACTCTATCGTGAACGACAAAGAACACCACAAGGCTCAATGTCTTTCAGGCTACACGTGTCCTGGCAAATAAGAAAAAGAGGATGGAGGAGTAGTCCAGATCCGGTTGATGTAGGCCTACAAGGAAGAACAAGTCCTCCAGGCAATGACCAGTAAAGCAAACAATGAAGTGGATTAGACTGGGGATTCCAGTTGCAAGTGTCTAACTTATATATGTTACAGGTGCACACACAGACCATGCTATGCGTGAGAGGAACTACCATAAATAGACTAATATGAGAAGCCAGGCATGGGAAGAGAAGAAGTGGAGATTAATGGGGCTGTGTGAGAAGAGTGGAAATTAAAAGGGCATGGATACCATGAGGTATGACGTCATTGGTTCTAGACCTAGTCATGTGCTGGTTCCCACGGTCACGTGCACAGATCACGTGACTGGAAAGGGAAAAGTTGAAGTCCGAAAATGTTTTGAAAATGTTCATATTATAACAGTATGTGGTTCTTCTTCTTCAGAGGTCTCTCCTGGGGTAGGTTGGGAACGGGGGATTCCCCAGCGAGGGTCGGTATGGGGTGGAATGGTGGAAGGCTTACACGGTGGTAGCCTTTTTGGGAGAGCTTAGACCTTTTGTTACGACGGCCGGGAGGCTATCGTAATGGGGCCTTCGCTGACAAGGAGGTCACTTGGAAGGCAACGACGCAGTTAGCACTTGGGGTTTTCCTACAAGCACATAAGGAGTGTACTCAAGGGGATTCCTTAGTATGGGGACAAGGAGTCGCTGGTGAGGCGATGACGCAGTAGTTGCCTGGGGTTTTCCTACAGGCGGGCAAGGGTTCAACTGGGGTAGATACCCATAGGCCGACAAAGGTTCCTTATAGAAGGAATAACAAAGAGTGGTTACTTAGAAGTAAACCGGAGACTTAGATGAAGGAGAAAGGCATAGATTGCCTTAGCGCAGAGTGAGGTACAAGGTGGTAACTCGAAGGAGGTCTAAGCTAAGGAATTGTATTGTAAAAGAGAGGGTTTATATACCCCTGGATATGTGCACAGGCTAGGTGCGGGATATCACGGGATTGGGATAAACCGTGGGATAACGCGTATGGAGTCGGAAGAAGCACGTACCCTGTATATCATAATAAACCGGATCAGAGAAAGAAGAGAAGCATGGACATGTGCATGGAACATGTGAAACATGTGTCCGACTATCGTGGGACAAATCAATGGGGTCGTGAGATAAGTGGAATATACCTTCAGTATAGAGTGGTAGCGACACGAAGCCGAAGGCAGTGAAAGAGAAAGAAGTCCAATGGATGGGTGAGGACACGAAGGATACGTGGTCCAGGCGCTGGTAGTACAAGTAGACTGAGGAGACGAAGCAAATGAAGAAAAGAAAAGAGAAGTCGTAACAATGGTGATGTCGCTTGGACATGACAACATCCTCCTTGGACTCCCCTGGTTGAAAGAAGTCAACCCCACCATCAACTGGGCCCAATGAACTCTCTCCATCTCCAAAACCCTCGACCAATCCAAGGAACTCTACGCCCTCCATGTTACTAACTATAAATGACACTTGTCCAAGTTCTGGAAACCGCCACCATGAACCCCACGACATATTCACGTTGACTCCGTTGTAGACTCTTGTCTGTTCAACTACAACAAATGGAAGGATCCCAATGCTATCTGTGAAAACAACCAAACTGTACACATCATATTCCGAACCATCCAGTTTGGGTTCCACTTTGCCCCACTTGGCTCTCGCTACATAAAACACCTCACTCAAGCCATGGAACTGGCCATGGCCGCTGAGCAGGCAAAACCTAAACTGGTTCTACCCCCAGAATATGTGAATTTGCCTCCGTCTTCTCCAAAAAAGCCACAGACCATGTACCCCCCTCTCAATCTTACAATCACAAGATCAACCTCAAAGATACCTTCACTCTGAAGATTGGAAAGGTATACCCCCTCTCTCCAGATGAGCGAGAAGCCACAGAATCCTTCCTAAAAGAGAACCATGACTGCGGAAAGATCTGTCCCTCCAAGTCCCCTCAAGCCTCCCCCTTTTTCTTCATCAAAAAAAAGGATGGAGGGCTCCACCCTTGCCAAGACTATCGTTATGTCAATAAACGTACCATTCATGACACCTACCCTCTGCCCCTAATCTTGGACCTTGTCAACAAGCTCTGAGATGCCAAGCTCTTCACCAAATTCAATGTTCAGTGGGGATACAACAATGTCTGAATCAAGGATGGACACAAATGGAAGGCCGCCTTTGTCACCCATGAGGGGCTTTTCAAACCTACGGTCATATTCTTCAGTCTTTGCAATTCACCTGCTACATTCCAGCAATTCATGAATGATTCTTTTAGAGACATGATTGCTGAAGCATGGCTTGTCATCTATATGGATGACCTCCTCATTGCCTCCCTTGATGCTAAGACTCACGAGGAGCATACCAAACACGTCCTCCAGCATATGACCAAACTCAATTTGCATTTGAAACTCAAAAAATGCAAGTTTGTGACTGATGAAGTCGAGTATCTCAGAATGATCATGAAACCAGGCCACCTTGCCATGGACCCCATCAAACTTGATGGGATCGCCTCCTGGCTGACTTCTTCCTCAGTGAAGGATGTCTGCTCATTCCTTGGTTTCGCCAATTTCTATAGATGTTTCATCCCCAATTATTCCAACATCGCCCGACCCCTCATTGACCTCACTAAGAAGCTCACCACTTGGTCCTGGTCCTCTGCCTGTCAGTCCATGTTCTCCACCCTCAAGGATCTTTTCCTGCAGAAACCCGTCCTTCAAATGCCAAACCTCACCACCCCCTTCGCCATCGCCACTGACGCTTCCAAATATGCCTCAGGCAGTATCCTTCTCCAAACCAACATCAATGGAGATTGGCACCCCTGTTCCTACAGTGGCTCAAAAAACTGTCCGCATGTTTGGTCATTTTTCACTAAATGTGTTATTCCCCAATA
>QFEM01000987.1:0-28644 GCA_003316205.1 Boletus bicolor
GGGACGGCAGGGAGGAGGTAGAGCGGGAGGCAGGGATCTGTGCAGCTGGGGCACTGTGCCGTTTAGGAGCCTTTGACTTGGGTTTCTGGTCGTCGGTACGAGGCGCGACGAGCCAGCGGACGTCTCTTGCCCAGTCCTCGTCTGTGTACGTAAGCTTGCGGTCGGTATGAGCCATGTTGAGGGCCACGTGATCGGGGAGGGAGGCGGATGAGCGGACGAGATCGGAAAGCGAAAGGTCGGAGGAAGCGGCGGACGTCGGGGGAGTGGTCGAGGGAGAGTTTTGGGAGGAGTGGAAGGGGGACGAGGAGGGGGTGAAGAAGGGCTCGTCGAGGTCGTCCGAGCGTCGGAGGTCGAGCTGAGCGGCAGGTGACGATAAGAGAAAGAGAGTGGGAATATGTACTGGCGACTAACCTGGAGGGCTTCTTCCGATGTTCCACGGTATCCGTCCGTATCCTCGATGTGGCAGATATCGTGCGTCGTCACAGGTGCAGAGTATCGTTGCGAGGGTCTTCCGAGGACCTTTTGGAAGAAGGTTGGCTTAACCATCGGCGACGACGACGACGACGACGACGACGGGGAGGAGGGGGAGGAGAACGAGGAGAACGATGAGCAAGATGAAAAAGTTCTTGGCATGATGGATCGCACGCAGTTTTGTTTTTCCAAATTCAGTCTGATTCGAAACGAGTGACGTCATCTTACTACCGCCGTCGCTTTCTAGTTTCGACCGCAAACGAGACCCGTCGAGACCCAGATCTTCCCGGTCCCCGGCCCGGCTGTGCCTCCTCCTCCTCCTCCTCCTCCTCCTCCTCCTCATCTCCATCACTTCCCATCCCCGATTCCTCCTCGTTCCCGCTCTCCTCTTCTTCCCACACTACATCCCACTCGACATCGCGCTTGTCGCTCACTCCCGCGTCCATCTTCACCAGCTTCACCTCGACTGCACTCCGTAACTCCTTCCTACTCTTCACCGCTCCCAACACTGCTGCATCTCCTTCCGTCGTCCCTCCAGACGTTCCCGCAGGCATGCTGTACCGCATCAACTTGCCTGTGCTCCAGTCGCGCAGAACAATCCGCGCAGCTCCCGCATGATCCGGCACGCCTCTCTATCATGTCATAAGCATGCCATATCCGCCCATCTAACTCAGCTCGCCTACCTTTTTGATCAGTCTATTTACCCGTGCTAGCCCCGCAAGAAACCCCGACACGTCCCCTTGCAAAAACGCAGGTAAGCCGTACGCTAGCATCAGATCTTGCGTGTCCCCATGCGCCACGATATGCGTCACTATCCGCACAGTCAGCACATCACCTCCAATCCATACCTCTCCACCTACCTCCAAACAGTGGGTCCTTCAGTCGATCAATCCGCCCCCTACACCGCAGCAGAATATCCCGTGCTCGCATCACCTCTCTTTCCCCATCCGTCAGGGATGCTGCGCGCACAAACTGCATTCCAGGCGTGTCAATAAACCTTACTCTCCGTGCACCATTGCTTGGCATTGCGGCTACTACTTCTTGAGCGCTCGTCGTAGTATATGGCCCTTTGGCAGATCCTGCCGTATACGTATCGTATATCGGGAATACATCCGAGCCGAGAATCGAGTTGATAACAGCCGACTTGCCTACCTGATCATTCGTGAGATAAGATCGGATCTAGAGCCCAGCTTGACACTTACGTTCGTCACTCCAGTCACAGCAACAACTAGCTCCTCGTTGTTTTTCGTTTGTGCAAGGTCATCTAGATATGCCCAAAGACCGGCAACTCCCAGGGCATCATCCTTGGGCATCGGCTTGGCCTTTTTGTTCCGTGGTTCAAACGCCGTCCCGGACGGCATGAAAGCAGAAGACGCTCTGAATGGCAATATCGTATACCATGTCCGTAGATGTACTAGCCACTGCACGAGTGATTCTCGTGGCACGGTGTCTGTAACAACACGTGAGTTTGAGAACCCATCCATATGTCATACACACCTGCTTTGTTCAGCAGCATCGCCAACTTGCCTCGTGCTGTTTCTGCCAACGCATCGCTGATGCCCGCGGCAGGATCTCGGGCATCGACCACATGCAGCACCACATCCGCCTTTTGCACAGCTTCACGTAGCGTTGAAGGACCGGGAAAAACGGGTATAGCGGGTGTTCGTTCTTTGACAGCATTGCTGTTGTCCTTGTTTTTAGGTATGAAGGCTGATCTCAACGACGTGATCCCATCAAAGCCTTGCCCATCTTTTTCGTCAACATCGATGTCCTCTGGAGTTGGGCTTTTCTCAAGGACATTGCTGTCGTGGCCTGCTACGACTGCGCGTTTTTCTTCTTTTCGACGCTGCTTCTCGGCAGCTGCCTGTGATAAACTGATCAAGATGCCACATAGAGCACAGACCGGATGTGAGCGTACTTGACGTCGTTGTTCCGCGACCTCTGCGAGGATCTGGTCTTTGTACGGAAAGTTGTTCGGAATTCCCGGATCCTTTTTCGATTTCTTTTGCACGACTGCGAGTGACGGTCAGCGAGGACGTCGGGAACTAACATCAGGTGCAACGCACGCTTTCCGGCAGCCTTGTCTTTTCGAGTTTGTTTCTTGGCCTTTTTGTGGTGTTCAGATACCTTGTGTTTTATCTTCTCCCGCTGGCGGGTTGTACCACGCCTGGAAGTCTCTGTGATGGCATCTGATGAGATACACTGAGTTTATGGCTAATGGACACGCACTTTTTCGAATGCGAGGCATTGGCAGGTGGCAAAAAGACTATACATTACATAAGCTATCTACAGTTCCTCTCTCTCCCTCCATGGCCGGTTTCGATCCCAAACGCCATGTCGGAATACACCCAGAACGTGTCTCGCACGTCTCCTCGACCGACTATCCGGGACATCACCCAGCACAAGACAATGCCTGGAATCTTGCCAAGTTTCAACAGGTCTGTTCCCTCTCTTACTCTTATACATTGTACTCACTTACCCGAGGTCAGAAACTAACCGTCCGAGTTGAGCGTCTCTCGAATCGCTCCATCGACTTTGATCTCGTCGGCGTCGATGCTTCCATCGCCAATGCCTTCCGACGTATTCTCATCGCCGAGGTATGTCTGTTCCGTGCACTGCAGACGCGCGGGCCGATAGGTGCAGGTCCCCACGGTATGCATAGAACGCGTGTATATATGGTGCAACACTACCGTCATCGCCGACGAAGTCCTCGCTCACCGCCTGGGACTCGTCCCCCTCAACGTCGACCCCGCCTTTCTGGAATTCAAAGACCGTGAGCGCCTGCACGTCGTACCGCACACGGCCAATGATTCTCATCGTCTCTCTTCTTGTAGCACAAAACGATCAAGCGACAGACAGAAACACGCTCGTGTTCCGGCTCAAAGCCACCTGCGAACGCAAAAAAAACGCGCCAAAAGACGCGACGCACCCCGAGGAGCTATTCATCAATTCGGAGATCCTCTCTTCACAGTTCGAGTGGGTCCCCCAGGGCGAACAGGGGACGGTCATGGCCGCGAACCCACCCACGCCGACGAATCCGAACATTGTCCTCGCGAAGTTGCGCCCCGGACAAGAGGTCGACATGGAGCTACACGCCGTCAAAGGCGTCGGTAAAGACCACGCCAAGTTCTGTCCCGTCGGTAAGCACACAACCCTCCACTTTCACCACCCGACCCGCTGATTCCCCCCCCCTTGTCAGCTACCGCATCCTATCGTTTACTCCCCGAAATTATCCTCAACCCAGCAAAACCCGTACCATCCAATCTCGCAGAAAAATTCCAAAAATGTTTCTCCCCGGGTGTCATCCGCGTACACCCCCGCACAAAAAAAGTCAGTGTGGACGAGAAATCGGCCCGCTTCGAGTCGATGAGCCGCGAGGTATATAGACACCCGGAATTCGATGGTTGTGTCCAGCTCGCGCGGGTTCGAGATCACTTCCTTTGTGCGTGATGCCTCATTCCCTTTCGATGGTGCCTCATGCGGTTTTCTGTCCAGTCTGCATCGAATCAGAGGGATTCTACCCTCCGGAACGTCTGCTACCCGAGGCGATTCAGGTGATGCGGACAAAAATCGCCACGCTACGTCGCGCCGCCGAAGCACTACTGAATGATACCGGTACGAGCGAAGATGCCGAGATGGCAGAGGCATAAATGACTTGCATGTGTGTTATAGCATCTTGCATACATGTGTTATACAGCGGGGACACTCGATTACGATCAACACACAGAACTAACGGTAAGGCATAGCGAGCATGAACAGCGTAAGAAAGGGGCTAAAGCACCGAACCCCCTATATTTATCCTAACGGCGTATCACTGACCATCGGATCCACCACCCCCCTCCTGGGCTGGCGGTGGAACAAAGAGATGGATCGGTGGCGATCTGTCCACCGACGTATAGTAAAAGCTCGTGATACGGCGTTGGTCGCCATCCTGCACGCTTGCATCTTGCTCGATCCTACAGAACCGATCAGAAAAAGACCGATGGGACGATCGCCAAGCTCGTGCTCACTTGGCGCTGAAATGAATGTGGGTCTGAATCTGTGCAGCGGTCACACGGATGCGAAAGGGGAGCGAGCGTGTGACGACGAGCACGCCGGCAACGACAGTAGGCTATATCCATCAAAAGTCAATGGACGAGCAAAACTTCTTTTCACAGACACCCACCTGCTCGGGTTTGTCGTCGTTGGTCG
Organism: Boletus bicolor; assembly: GCA_003316205.1. NCBI lineage: Eukaryota > Fungi > Basidiomycota > Agaricomycetes > Boletales > Boletaceae > Boletus > Boletus bicolor. Next base: position 4,663 of record QFEM01000987.1, read on the forward strand.
AGATGAGGTCCGCATTCCAAGCCACGCTCATGTGAGTCGCCGCAGCCCGCCGGGACACAAAGTTCTCTTTGAATTCCTGTATTGGATGTATGGCGTGGTTCAGACGGACCTCGCAAGCAGGGGAGAACGCCTGGTCAAAGGCGTCCTGGAAGTTGGTGTCTTCGTAAAGCGCTGTCAGGCGCGATTGGATCCAAGAGGTCGCGTTTGTGGACGTCTTCGACATGGCGACGGTGTGAAGCAAAAGGGGAGCGTCGTTGGGATTGAATCGAAATTTAGGGGCGATGCGAAGGGGCAGAAGCGCAGCACCAATGTGAATGATTGCGAAGATACCCGATGTCAATTGCCACATTAGATTGACCAATATCATCAGAGCACAGTAAGAACTACAACAAACAGTGCACAGCTTGCGCATGCAAGCAACGAAATGACTTCCACTCTTCCTCGCAGTCGGTCGACCATATATAAACTTGCATAATGATACAAGTCCATTTTTCCTCTCAGAGTGCAGATACGGTTAGCTCGCCAGCCCAGTGTTTGGAGCGCTGTCGACGTATTCTTCCGCAACGATCAGTCTCCAAGGCAAAAATATTCTTCCTTGGTTCCTGGTAGGTGCCAGATGCTTTTTGCGATTCGTCGAAACCTACTTCGGGCGCAGTCGATCCCGGGGTGTAATCTGATAGGGGAACCACAGGCTTTGCTGCTTCTTGGAATGGCGGGAATCTAGCCTTTACTTACTAGGGCAGAACCCCCCCGCCACTTTCCAGGCTGCATGAGCCAAACTCTTCAATACCTCCAGGTCGTCCGAGTCAAGATTCTGTTATTGGGTTCCTGGCATCTGATGTGGCGTGTGTGTATGAGCGCGTGTTTCAAGTTGCGACGGGTGTTTGGGAGAAAGGCAGGGACTATCCACGATCACTGCCGCTTGTTCGTGATCCTCTAGCGTGCCACTGCACCTTTCCAGCGGTGCCTGTCTGCAGATCCTCTGCTACACAAGCCATCAAGATGTCCCGGTGGCATAGATGGCCCGAGCTGAATAATGGCAATAACAAGCAGTGCACTCGACAAAGCGCACCGATGGGGACGAAGGTTAGCGTCAACTTGATCCATGTTGTCATACGACTTCCCTCGCAGATGCATTTTATAGAAGTTGAAACGTTGCCATCTTCGTCATGGAAGATAGTATGCATTGAAAGCACGGATCCGAAAGCAAAAACATGTACACAAATTGTGCGGAGTAGTTGGAGGTCCCACCCCTACATTATTCATACTTTCCATAGAATAGTTCATCCGATCGCATTAACCTACAGCGCGATAGCTCACCGCCTCGTGGATCTCTAAGTCTCGTTCATCTCCTTCTCTTGACGACAGCAGGATAACCAAGCAAACCACATCATCGTGCGGAGTTGAAGGACGTCTTCCTTCCACGCCATCGATTGATTCTGCTCTCTAAATTCCTTCGTGAGTTGCTCACAGCGCGCAATGTTCTCGGGGCTAACAAAGTCGACCGCAACCTTGACGCAATCGGCAAGGTTGCAAACCTGATGTACGACTGAGTTCGATGTCAACATGTGCAAAATCGAACCGAGCTCACCTGATGCGCACACCCAGCGGGTATAAACACAGCCTCTCCAGGTTTCTGGTATATCCTATGGCTCCTAATCCCGTACATATCAAAGAGTTCCTTCCTCAGTGCACTGTCAAGGTAGAATTGTTGCGAATGTATGGGATCGTGCTGATACGACCCTTTGAACTTTCTCCGGAGGAAGAGACGCAGTTTATCCGCATCACATGCACGGAAGAGATCCCACGCAGCACAACCGGGTTTCCCATCTGGGGTGAGGGCTGCAAAAGTCATGATGTTGACAGCGTCCGCCATATCCATATGCAGTCTGGTCGACCCCTTGCTGCCTGCAGACTCGAAGGATGCCATCGCATTATACATCTTCGGGCCTGCTTGATTCGTAAGCTATCACACACACAAAGCCCCTGATTACAGCGTACCGAGGTCTGGTGCAATCGTATTACTCGGGAAATGCGAAGCGATGTTGAGTGCTCCATCTCGGCGGACGTAACTGGGGACCGGTACAACCCTGCTAAAGTCTTCGAAGAGCTCAGGAAATGCAGTTTTGAAATCAGTTGACGGCGGCCAATCCTAGGAAGCCACACTCAGTGTCACCCATCGCGTATACTCACTGGAACTCGCCTTCAATTTCCAGCAATCAACCCGGCCTTCGTATTTTCCGAACCACGAGAAGAATTCACCAACGGTAACGCGCTTATTCACATCAGATTGACACTCGAGTATGAGGCAGCTTTGAGAGTTGTATTTCTGAAGGAAATATTCAGGCGTCCATTGAATCTGGAATTTTGGGAGGAGACCAGTGACCACCAGAGGATCTCCCTTGACCCAAAGAGGTCTAAATACTTCCTCTGTGAGCTCCGGGTCCGAGATAGTAATCGTAGGATGAAAGGGAATTTCCAATGACTCCGTTAAAATATTATTAGGCGGAGGCTGCGTCTGAGCCCCCATATCACCCGCAGGACGAATTTGTGTCGCTTCCCCGAGGGTAGACGGCGCATGGATTTCAGAGTTCAGTGAATCCACAGGAACTCCATTTGAAACCGCACCCGTGCTCGAGTTTAGTACGGATTGTCCGTTTTGAAGAACGGGGTCAATGACGCCAATAACAGGAACCTCGTCAGGATCCGACTCCGCCAGAAGTGCCTCCATGTCCTTGATAGCTTGTGCTAGTTCAGATTTGCAGAATCGTGACATGGGAGAGAAATCCTTGGCATGATGCTCGTTCCTGCGCGTGCAGGATAGGAAAAACGGGTTTGTGTGAGCATGTTTTTCTCGTCTAGCTTGCAGAGCTGCGATCTCTGCCTGCGTAGCACCGGGCTTGTCTTCAGTCAAGTCTTTGACCTGTTCAAAACATTCAGCGCATGCTTCGCGGCCACACAACCGACACATCCAACTACACGAGAATATCGAAGTCATGCAGGTATCTAAAAATATGCATTCATTTAAAACACTTGGTTTCAGCAAGCTGTGTCAGGATAGAACCTACCGCATGTGGCACGAACTTCACTCTCTCTCGTCCGCCGTATGATTTCAGGGTAAGCCAGGTGATCAAGCTCTTGACGAAGCGTGGGTAGTAAAGCCCTTGCAATCGTCCGCTGAGTTACGTTGTGAGCCGAAGAAAGGAGCAGATCAAATTACTAAATTACCTTCGTTCGCCGAATATGTTGCTCGGTTAAAGGAACATTCCACTGAACAGGGAAGTTCATACTTGGAGCATCCGGCCGCTGATTTTCCACGAAGCTGATACCCACGATGTTCCGCTGACCGTCCTTGAGAAAGAAGCGGATGCCTTGAAACCGGCATGTGTCACCAGCCCAACGGCGCGTGCAGGAAACACACCGCGGGAATTGTTCTGATCTATACCGATTTGACATGCAACGAGCGAACTGAAGCTCAGGATGAAGTGGAGGGGAGGCTTCATTCCCTTGCCCCCCATTCTCTGTTGTCCCGATATCCCCAGGGGCTTCATTTAAGCCAAATTGTGGTAGAACATCACTAGAAACCAACCTTGGCCAACCTTCTCCTTGCCCTTATCGGCAGACGTTGAGGTGTAGGAGACAGTTGGCATGAGTTGCGCTATATGAAGATGAATGCGGATCCCGATCTAGAGGACTGAAAACTGACCATTTTGAGCAGCAATCTGTGCTGCCTCGCTTCTTTTCCTGGCATTATAACCACGTTTGGAGGATGCTTCAATTGGGTGAGGAAAAGATACTCGGAAAGCCACGAGTAATTCGCACCATTTCCGTCCGTGGGTTTCGCCTTTTTGGCCTTCTTCGATTTCTGTGAAGGTGGCTCCTCAACTTCTGATGATGGACGCTTCTGTACTTGAGGTGGCGGGGGCGGTGGGTGTGGTGGATGTTGGTACAACATCGCGGAAAACAATCCAGGGGGTGCGTGCATTAATGTACCAACTTCAAACATAGGTTGCCCTGCGATCGGTGCAGTGAAGCGCGCCGCTAGACGAACAGAGGCTCTTTCAGCATTCTGTAAAGCTTCGTTTCGAAAACTCAGGAAGGGATGGGGAATAACATAGAAATAACAATTACATGCATGAGGGTGAATAGGCTGTGGATGATGCTCTTGTGGCGCATGGTTGTATTGATCTGCACAAAGCGACAAAGTCAGTCAAGGATGCCCTGTGTCTAACTGCACGCGTCACCGACTGTTTTGAGGGTAGTCGCCTGAGATTGCTAGGGAGGACGCTTTTGGACTTAGGAACACGAGTACGTGTAAAGTAGATGTCCGCTCACCAGTCCGCTCGTCAGAGTACATTGGAGCTACGATCGGAGATCCATAGGGGACGGTGGAAACGTCGGGTTGTGGGGACCATGGACCTGTTGGCATTGCAAAGTTTGCGTGCTCGTCCATCCTGGGCCTTGGTTGCCTCTGTGACATGTCTCCATTCATCTCTGCATATATATGAGGTGGCATTGGATACGATCGACCGGTGGGCGGCCCGGCGTCAGGCCTATGTTTCGGTGCATTTGGATCATCATTTACAGGTTCCCAGCTGGCAGCGCGAAGGTGAAAGGAAGAACCAGAATCTTGTTGCTGGGGATAGGGACCATGTGGAGGATGCTGGGCATGTTGGTACTGAGGAACACCAGGAGAGGACGGGAGACCTGGGAGGTGAGTTGGATGAGGGTAAGCAGAGGAGTCGGAGGAAGGGTTGAGGAGTTGGCTGATGGAGGTGCGCTTGTCGTGCATGCCATTCATCGCTGGACACGATGAGGAGCGTTCGCTCTGGGAGAACGGCGAGAAACAAGGAGCTGTAGGGAAATAAGCGGTTGGGAGACGCCCACTCGCGGAGTATGCCCGTCCAGCGGAGTGAATCTTGTGTCTTCGACTCCGACCCTCCCACCCGTCGGCAATCCGGCATTTCTTCCGGCATCCTACCGGCATCATTAGCCGCGAACCTCGCATTAGTCGTTCTTTCTGTCCAACAAATATTATTCAAACAATTTCACTCGCCGTGTCTGAAATATGAGCAGCCTGTCTGCTGGCACGATCATGTTAGCCCACACCGAAACGGCCTCGATGGGGTTATCGCCCCGTATGGTAAGCTCCTCCCTCCGATGTGGGAAAATCTTTCTCCTTTTCGCAGTACACATATGCCCCTTGGGTGGTCGTTTCTGCTAATCCGGCAATCCACCCCTTGCCGAGCCTCCGCTCGCAGAGTATGACCAATCTGCCGTAAATAGTACGTATCCGCGTCGAAAAACTCAGCAAAGATGTGTCGTCCATTATTCCAGCTATCCCACATAAAAAAAAAAGGACGACCAAATGTTCCTAGAAACTGAGCGTGTAAACAAACAAACATCGAATCCCAAAATCAGAACAACATAAAACCCAAAGTCAAACTGATGAATAAGGCTAGCACAATATACCATAGCGAGCCTAGAAGTATTTGCGGAAGATCCCGGCGACCTTCAGATTCAAGGGTATGAATAGCGGTTTGATCATCCAGACAAGCCTTCCGAAGGTCGCCCACCACCGTCAAGGGATCTCACCTGGCTCATTATGGCCACCTGACGCATTCAGCGAAGAATCGCCCGGAGGAATTCCAGCCTCGGCCTCCACGCTTCCAGAGCGTTCTCGCGGTTCTATGACGACTTTCATGGGCGTTATTTCGCACGGAATACTCGAGACTTACCGGGCGACGCAGGTGTACCATCAGTGGCGGAAGCTAGCCGCTCAGCCGGTGGCAGTGGTTTGTCTGGATCGTCTGGCACTGGCCCATCAGCGACATTGGACACCGAACAAATCGGGCCTTCTGCACCTATGATCGTCGATGCATCAACTACTGGACCTGATGGATGATAAACACCAAAAATCGCACCAAAATATGCTATAAAATACTTACTTGACGTGTTTGCTCCTTCGTGCTTATTGGTTGGATCTGGTCCATTATTCGTCGAAGATGTCGAGATGTTTTTACTGAGTTTCAGTAACGCGTCCAGTTTCTCCGACGGGGGTAACACGTTTGAAGACACAATGAGGGGCACGCCTTCGTAATGCCCTTCCGTCTTTCCGATGGATGACGAACGACTGGGAGAGTTCATTGGTGTGGCTCTCCCTTCAGGCACATGTAAACGACGAGCGACAGCCTGAGCTTGTGTGTTTTGCTCCGTTGAAATCGACTTTGCAGCTTCCGGACGCAAGTCGGCCCACATCTGCAGTGCTTTGATGGAGCCCCACTCGATGATCTTGTTGTTGAGCCATTGCAATGATACGGGCTTTGTTAGAAAGTCATTGCATCCTGCCGCGAGTGCAGCAACTCGATCGCTTTGAAGGGAAGACGCTGTTAGTGCGACGATGATGACCGAAGAGCGATACGGCGATGTCGATGTCGATGTACGCGACTCGGATGGGGTAACATCAGAAGGTGTACGAGCACTACTGTCAGACTGAGGGGTCGAGGGAGTGCATGCAGCAGCCTCAAGTTGTCGGATTTCCTTTGTTGCTTGGATTCCGTCCATGACAGGCATTTGAATGTCCATCTGCAGCCTCGTCAGAAAATTGTAAAATTTGACTCTCACTCAAGCTGACCAAAATAAGATGGAAGCCCCCACTACGCCATTTTTGTACAGCCTCCTCTCCATTCTTTGCAACGTCATACTTGATTTTCTTTTTCCGCATAAATGTTGACAGAATGGTCTGATTGATCGGGTTGTCTGACTTAACCCATCAGTGTGACTCGTAGCGAGATGTAACACTACAGACCATCAACGATGAGGACGCTGATTGGCGGAACGATGTTTGTGTCGTTTGTTCCCTTCCCTACCTTTGTGGGGATGGTAGGTGGCGTCGAAGGCTTCTGATCTTGTACCCGCCTAGAGGGTCGTCTCGTAAAAGTATTTGTGGGCGGATCAGGAACGTTGGGCGACCCTGGTGGCGATGATGTCTTCCTCGTATCAACCGGACTCCCCTTCCACGATGAAGCAGGAGAGGGACCAATGTCATCGGCTAATACAGATGGCTTTCTAACCTTTACTTTTGCGGCAGAATTGGCTGTGGGAGTCTGAACATCAGGACTCGGTAATGAATCTTGGCGATGGGGAATAGGCGCGCTGGGCCCCTGGGTGTGGAGCGCAGAAAAGGAAACAACCTGTTGAGCTGGGTTCTTGTCCTCACTGCTTGATGGTCGGCGTGAAGCAGGTCGGCGCACCCTGTCTGGTGTAGGTATCAGGAACTGCGCCTTTGGCACTTCGATGGAGCCGGGTACTCCAGGTGTCTTGGTCCCTTTAGCTCTCGGTTGGAACACGATACCAGCAGGTTGACCATCTGGACTGGAGATCACGAGTCCAGAAGCGGGTGACATGCCAAGTTTCATAGAGCCATCAGGGAAGTACTCTGCCGTATCCGAGATGGCAAGCGGAGATGGTGGATGCAGACCATGCGGTTCACCCATCACTTCCCTCGGTGACTTGACGGCACGGTCAGAGGTCGCACGAGGAGAGTAAACAGGTCGCGACGGAGGAGACTTCGGAGTAGTTTGCCCATGGTTGAAAAAAGGTGGACCGTGGATCCCTGGACTCGTCGGGGAGCTGGCAATAGGAGCAAAAAGAGGATCGACGACAGGCTTCGTCACAGCAGTATGGAGGGCAGTCAAGAACCGACGCGGTCCCGCTGGCTTCGGGATAATCATGATGTCCAGAGGTGGTTTGATGAATGCGTCTACTGAAAGAGCAAGGTCTGTTTGAACGATGTCCTTAGCAGCCTTGTAGTTTGCTAGGCTTGTGAAATGCACGATGACATGTCCAGACGTTGCTTGCGCGCCAGTGGGGGAACCATATCCCAACGCTCTGACTATCTGCGGGGAGGACTTGGGTCTGTGATGAGCAGCCAGCGACGGTCGTTTGCCCCGTGTGTGTACGGCAGATGGGAGGGGCAGTTGCTCAGCACGATGCTTTTGTATCCTCTCACGCAGAACCAACACGTCGTCATCGATGAAGATGAAACATGACGATGCGACTCGGGGTGTCCCATTAGATGCCATGTTAGAATTTTCGTGGGAAATGCTATCCGCAGAGCTCCAGTGGCGAGGTTTGGTCGATTGTGGATTCACCCCTGGGTTGTTGTCGGAGGACGAAACCTTATCAGAGACGCCTTGATGACCATCTGCATCAGATTCCGGGGAGACGTGGCTGACATCCATACCCCACGTAGTGAGATAGCTCGTCAGATGGTGAGCAAACGCGCTGCTCTCCTTCGCATACAAGGTAGCTCTCCTGCCTCGCAGTGTTTCCGAAAACTGCACCAACTCCTCCAGAGTTGGTTCTTTAGCTATCCGACCCCCAGAGAGTAACGGAGAACTATACTCTAACACAGGCGTGGTCCTGGCATTGATAGCGGCAGGGGATCCAGATTCCAAGGGAAACACTAATTCGCACGCTCGACCTGGAAGCGACTCCCGAGCAGGCAGGTCGCAAGCGAGGGAAGCACCCGTGCGTGAACACAGTCGCCGCAGTAAAGGGGACCCGAAATTGGGCTTGGGTCGGGCCAAAGAAGGATCGGCAACGGTAGAAGCGAGGACGTCCGAGGTGAAATAATGGTTGATACGAAATGTGCAACGAACGTGCCCATCTTCGACATTCGACATCCAGGAATACCTCCTGTTTTGACCGCGCATACTCTCAGTTTCAACCGGAGAATCAGACAAACCATCCAGGACCGGTTTAATAGACAGCTCGACGTCGATCGCGTCGCCTCGGCGGGCAGTGTGTAGGACTTGGCGAATAACCTTTGAAATCGTCAGAATGACACTGCTCGATCCCACCATTGATTTTTGCTCACATGTGTCAAAGTGTTGGAGAGCCCAAACTCCTCGCCACGGACAGCGACGTGTCTCAAACCAACATCCGCATGGAAAAGCACAAGGTCCACACCTCTTTGCGCAGCACATCCACTCAGCGCGTCGCCTACGCCCTGCAGCATTTCTCCAACATCAAAATCCGAGTGGGTGACGCGGGTGCGTGTTGCGGGTGATGAAACCGGTGCATCATTTTCAGCCTGCGGAATAGTACGGCCGCTCCGTGCACATAATTCTGGCATGTTGGCAGACACGAAATTGAGATTCTTCATCGTGGTGAGCACCGCAGATACAGAAGAAGTTGGTACCGACAGCGAGCAGGCCGCGTATTGTTCCTTAGCAGGGTCAAGAAGCTGCGCGGGGGATATCTGTAGGAGTGTCTGGACGACCATTTCTACGGAGTCTGCTAGCTCTAATGAAACCTCTTGGAAACGCGAGCCGTCAAATGGGTTAGGCGTAACTGGGCCGCCCGACGAGAGCGGAAGCACCGCCTGAGTCCTGCGAGGATTCTGAAGGTGCTCAAGCTGGGAGGGTAGAGGTGCTGGGAATGTGCGTGATGGCCGGGGGGTATCTGAGCACACGTCGTGCGTGTTTGCGACTCCAAACTGCTGCTGAAAACACTTGCGGTGGTTGGGGGAAGTGTCATAATCATCAGAGAGCTCGGCCTGAGAGAGCTTATCGATGGACGAAAGCTCCCTTTCTGACAGATCGGAGTCTGCCTCAGAAGAGCTGAGGACAGCGGATCGCTCTACTGGATGGCCAAGAGGCGACTGGATAGGTGGAGAGGGCTCGGCGGGCCAAGTTACAGCAAACTTGCTTGGACCGACAAGGTCTGGTGTGAGCGCGGGGTCATCATGGGAGAGAGGATAGCGAGGAGCAAAGACCTGTTTTGCCCCGGTCATGACAAGACTCGGGCGTGGCGACAGGAAACCGAGCTCCTGGCGACAGCGATTAGAGGAGTATAAGAGAAATGAAAGGCCTCGCCAGGAGACGAGATGGGATAAAGTACTTTAGCGGGAGCTTTGAAGGAGGGGGACGCCCGGGTTCTTGACTGAGCCCTCGATCGACGTCCAGCTTTGAAATGAAGGGTGTGTGGCGGTCTTCAATGTCACTCCTTGTCACAAAAGCTGCCGTACTCCTCATGGTAAATGGGAACGACCGGTGAAGATTTCATAAAAACAATCAGTCGTGAAAAAGTTACAGTCACTCAAATAGTACGGTGCTAAACTAATATCTCAATAGGTCAGTTCAACATCTCCCTCCGCAACCAAATCCATATCATGGTAGCTAACTTTCTTGCCCGCCGCAGCCCGCGGGTCCTCCTTGGCGTCAGGCGGCGGAGGCGGTGGCGGTGCGCCGCTCAGTCCTTGACGGCGGCCACCCTTTCTACCATTTGCTTCGTGGCCACCGAGAGGAGCATCTAATACCATGAGAGGCTTAGCAGGCAGTCCAGCCGCCGCGGGAACCGTAATCTCCACCGGCTGGTCAAAGCCTGGTGCATAACCGCTTATGCGATCACTCAAACGACGTGCCGTGGTAGCTTCATCCCTCCGCGGAGGCGGTGGGGGCGGGAAAGAACCGGGAGGATACTGATAACCGTAAGGGTCCCAATAACCGCCCATGTAAGGTGGTGGTGGGGGTACATATGCCGCAGGGTGACCACCATAAAACATATTAGGACGACCATATTCGGGCATGTAAACACTCGGACCCTGAATACCATACGCCTGCGGAGGTGCTTGGCTGTTGCCTGTCATGGGAGGAGGGTGCGTGAAGGGCTGGATCCTGTGAGGGTCCAGTGCGAAATTGTTGAAATACGGGACCTGCCGGAGCTCAATACACCTCTTATTCAGGAACCTGCTCTTACCTCATCGAGCTGTTTGACGAGCTCAGGGTGCTTGTTGGCGATGTGCTTCTCGACAAAGGAGGTGGCCTTGAACAGCTTTTGGCACGTTTTGCATCTGAAACGTCCTTCGTCTTCCTGTTTGATGAATGGTTCGACTGCCTTCGAAAGTTCCCTTCCAAGATATGAACATGGGATCGTTATGAGGACCAAAATAGGGAATGCTCACTCGTCATAACTCTTCCCCCCGTAGTCACGAGGGTCTACACCGTCTCTGTTGATAAGGAGAGCAATCTTTGTATCGAACCACTCCAGCCAACGCTCATCTACGAAGGCTGGGCTATGAGTTGTGAACATCAGAGCATTGCTAGTGCATACCATTTCTCCTCCAGTCCCTGCCTTCAGCGGGCTTCGTTGCTGTGATTTCAGTCTCTTTTTCTTCCTCCTTTTCTTTCTTTTCCTTCTCAACCTTTTCGGTTTCAGCTGCTTTGACCTCCTCAAGCAGTGACTTTGACAGAGGCTTCCTCACGTGCTTCAGGCACTTACGCTGTAATTCTTCTAGATGATCGGTAACAACAGCGCAGTAGTAGCAGGTGTGGTACGCTGCGCGCAGGTAGGCAATATATAAATCCAAAGAAATCACCGCCTTGCGCCGGAACAGAATGAGGAGTTTTCACGGTGTAGACATAAACTCTGCTCACCTTCTTCGCCTCCAACACCTTCTCATCAACGCCTTGTTCACGCAACTCCTCCATAATTTTTTCAATTCGCCGCTCAACCGCCTCTGATCCAGGCTCTCTCAGCACTGGATCATCATCATTGTCTGCCTGCACACCGACGTCCTCCGGCCTTGTACCATCCGCGTCCATGCTGTCGCCACCCGTGGAAGAGGTCGAGAATTTATACAACGTAGTATATTCTTCTTCCAAGATCGACGCCAAAATCTTCACATTCGCTAGGTCCTTTTCAATGCGGTCTGGCCTGCTCGCAACTTCAGGGACATAGCGAACACGGTTGACAAAGGGTTTCATATTATGCGACACGTGTAGTTTGAACCCTTCAATCTGCAGCGACTCATAAATTAAGCACGCTGAATTGAACTGGCTTCGAGCAACCCACCTTTTTATCCGTCAGCTCACTCATCACGGTGGCCATATCGGCGTCATCACGGAATTTGATCCAACCCGCGCGGTAGAAATTGCGTTTCTGAAGAGGATCACCTAATGCTAGATACATAAATCCCGGAATCTTGCTGCAAGCCTGGAAAAGAAATCAAAAGTTGTACAAATGGTAGTGTCACATTGAACACACCTCCTCAAGTTTGAGTCGACCAATGTCCGGAGGAATAGTACGGATCATCACTTGGTTGCCCTCGGGAGGAACAGATATCTCTTCGCCACGATTACTTCGTTTGTGCTCAGTAACCGTTTTCCCATTCTCAGCTCGGCTTGCATCATGTTCACCAGCATCTTCCTCAGCATCCATAGTGAACTGCATGTCATCATCTGCGGCGTTCTTGACATCCTCGGTGGGAACCATGTTCTCGCCCACATCACCCGAGGCTGCAGAGTCCTTGTGTTGTGCACTAGACTCGGACTCAGGCTCATTCAGGTCGGGATCAAATTTGCCCAACTCCAAGTCTTGAACGAAGGTGTTTAAACGACCTTTCCATCCATCTTTTCTAAGGCGACGACGGAGCGCGAAAAACTCCGGCGCTGGATCATACTTCTCCGCAAACCAAGGAGACTTCCTGTGATGGTCAAACATCGTTTGCAACTACAATATAAATACAAGAATTCAGTCAAATCCACCTCAAAAGTCATCGTTGGAAGGAGTATCTGAACCGCGATTGACGGCTGGAATAAAGGGGTACGAACCTGAGTAGACATGAACTCCTTCTTGTATCTCTCCCAGCGGGAACGAATACCGTTGCGAGGTTTGGATCCATCACCTGCCTCTTGCTCCGCAGCTTTGTCGGCATTATCCTCCTCAGTCGCTTGTTGTGGGAAGTAATACCTAAACCATTCCGCGTATTGTTTCAATGTAGCAGGGTGGTCCATGGTACGAGGGTCGACAGGCGCTCTCCGCGACGGCAGGGGTGGCTGAGATGGGTACGGTGCAGGGAACTGTGCACGAGGTGATCTATAACCATATGTACGGGAATGAGCATCTAAAAGAGAAAGTTGTCAAAAACTTGCAGTGAAAATTGAGTTTAACAAAATACCATAGTCGTCACCGTATCGAGGACGAGGGTCATAACGTTCCCGGTCGTAAGGTGACATGGAGCGACGACGTTTGCGATCTGCAAGAGGATGAAGCAACGAAAAGTTGTACACGAAATTGGCACATACTGTCGTCTGGAGGGGGGCTACGGCTCCTCCCGCGTCTGGCATGGTCATACGGAGGACGATCCCTCTCGTAGTCAGGCCATGGTCTCTCTCTGTCAAAACCGTCCCATGCGCCACGGTAGTCGGGGGCGTAGGAGTCAGGATACGGCGGCCGCGGAGGAAAGGTACCCCTTGGAGAGCGAGAACGAGAGCGCCGCGGCGGTGGATAAGCAGAAGCAGACCAAGAAGACATGAGCGATATGTCAAGAAGAGTAAAGAGCTGAGAGAGGAATCAGAGACTTAGTCCATGGGTTGAGAACAAGAATGGGGACAAGAGGAGGAGGGAGAGGAGAGAGCGCTTGTAGGCATGATGAGTAGAATTAGACAGACCTCTTGTATCGCGACACTGCTTTGTGTTGAGGCCGGGTCGAAAAACTCGACGCAGCGTTGGCGAACAATGTGCGCGCGACACAAGAAAACGTTCAACGCTGACATTTCCCTCCGCTTTCATTCTCCGAATCATTCTGACATTAAATTTTGTCTCGGCATCTCGGAATGGAACCTAGAATACGCTGCCCAACACAGTCTCCAACTCGGCGGGCTCAACAATCTTTTGTCGTTTTGTCTCTTTCCTTTCCTCGTCGTCGGCTGGTCGCTTGAGTTCAATCGGTCCCCGTCCCTTCTCTTTGCGTCTCTCGTTTCGCTTGTCTAGTATCCGTGCGAGCTCAACATTCCGCAGGTATTCGCGCTGCTCTGATTTCGACTGCGTGAGTTCAACTCGCAGCTTGGCTGTGTGTACAGCGGCCTCGTGAGCTATGTCGTATGACGCATTTAGTGGCAGTATGCACAACTAGAGTACTTGTTTTCACACCTATTTGCTCGGTCAACATGTTCCACTTGAACTTGGGAAGATATTTCATCGTCCATACATCGTCTCGCCACCGTGTTCCTTTCTTTCCCCCTACTGGCTGAGCGTTGAGCATCCCCGCAACGGACCTCGCAACTCGCTTATCCTTGAATTCTACCCAGCCTTCGACAAAGTGGGGCTTCTTTGTGGTGGTGTATTTCCGTCTCAAGTATGCAGTCTTTGCATCTAGCTGAAGTCCTCAGCGAACATCGAGGACAGTACTTCAATTATCCCACCTTCCTGCTGTAGATACACCCTCCCGACTTCTCCATGTTGAGACAAAAGGTGACGGACCTTGGCAGGCTGCATGCCAGGTGGTATGCGTGAAATGTACATGACCCCAGAACGCGCTTGAGCCGCATTGAAGGCCGCAAGAGCCTCAGGGGTGAGCGGCTTGACTGTTTTTTTGGAAAGGGCTGGGCCAGCATACCCTTCGTTATTAGTCAGACCATCAATCCCCCCCAGATAGTCGTCCTCCTTGATCGCATCCGAGTGGGGCGAGCTACCATTAGCACTTTTGTCTTCGTCATCTGTGTCGGGTTTGATTGTGTGCGATGGTGGTGACATTGATGCTTCTCTTGTGCGAGAGCCTTCAGCCTGGTCCTTGGACCGGTGCCGTAGAGACGTCTTCCCCGCCATATTGTCCGGAAGTGACGAGGCGGTGCGGGCTCAACTCAGACGTTCTGGACACCAACTTCGGAATTGCCCCTGCCTGTCAACCCGTAATGCATACCTACGAGAAATATACTCCTGAAGAGAATCATAAAATCCTTAGTACTTGTGAAATAGAGTCGAGTTCTGTCATGATCCCAAGGTACGTCGTTATGCTTCTCATTCGTTACTTTGAATACGTACAGCCTATTGTTAGGATCGATGCCTAAATCGATCAGAGCCGAGGCTCGGTTGTCTCTAGGGACGAAGGTCATGATACAAGGCTCAAACGTCCCTTATCCTCGGCGACCACTAAGGTCAGTTTAGGATTCCGTTGAACGTCAAGCACATTGTATACATTCAAACCTCAGGACATGTCATCAGGACGGCGCAGGCCTGAAGGTGAGATCTCTGAGGAGAAAACGAGCTGCACAAGAATAGTTTGAAACCAGTGTATAGACCTGCAATCAGACGGACGAGTAAGAAATTCTGTTCAAAGATTTGTGAAAGTGGTGTTTGATAATCTGTCACACTGCCAATAAATACACACTAACTGTACAACACATAGATACATTGAATCAGGGGGAGAACCTCTCTGAGCGAGACGACATCAGTAGATGATCAAGACCGACGGAATCTAAACATACCAGAACTAGTCTTTCTCATTTAGGAAAGCATCAAGTTCATCATCAAGTTCTTTCTGGGTCTTCTGCGGTCGAGGGTTCCTTCGCCCTCTACCCTTACCCCGCCGGGAGTCATCTTGCTCATCTCCATCATGCAGTCGACGAGGATCAGAGAATCCGGACGTCAAAGCATCGCGAGGTGCGGAAGAGATGCGACGCCTCAGATTGACGCTAGAATCTGGTGAAGAGGTACGGTCGATCAGCGACCTACTCTCGGACAACTGGTCGGCGTGTATTTCCGTCGGTGGTGGAGAATGCGATGTCCGCCTCTCGTTTCCGAGAAAGGCGTCAAGGTCATCATCGAGCTTCGACGCGTCCAATAATGACCGTTCATCTCGCCTCCGCTTTTGTGGTGCATCACTATCTTTCCCGGCACCGGTCCCGTATTTTTTGTAAAATTCGCTCTCCTTCATCGCACCCTTTTTCTTCACATCATCGTTCTTCGCCCACCTCATCTTGATAGTACCCCTTAGCCCTTCTCCTTGCCCAAGACTTTTACTGATCCTGTCTTCCGGAAGCCAAAGGGTAACAGGGATAGACTTCGTCGTTACAAAGCCATCTTCATCCGTGCCTTCCGCAGTTGCTTTTCGAAGAAAGCGATGGGCCGCGCGTGCCAGAGTTCTTGATTCGAATACCAACACGCAACTGCTATCGTTCACCCATTCAAGGCCGATTGGCTGTGCGTCAAAGTGTGTGACATATGCGAATATGCGTGCTGTCGGAAGGTGGGAGATAGGTGCACCGGTGAGGAAGAGAGCATTAGATCTCAGCACGGTATCTAACACAGCAGTACTCAGTCAATTACGATGGTCCATTTATCAGAGAGCGTACTTTCGTCCATGTCTACGTCTTCATCCTCCTCGATGTCGGGCCGTTTCCGCTTCGCGGGGAGAAACCTGCAGCATCAGGCTGCTGCTCTCCGAGTGAATACTGACATACAACTCAGCGCACCTTCGCTGTTCTCGTTTGAGTAGAGTCGGAGAGTAAGTATACCTTGGCACTACCAATGCGATCTAGTAACGCTGCCGGTTGTGCGTCCTCGTTTGAGATAGCGACCTGCACCTCCGAAACTTCTTCACTGGAGAGAACAGTGTCGTGTGAGGGTGACACAGTCCCTTCGAGCGAACCGCCTTCCAGAAGATTGTCCATGGATGCTGTGTTTCTAAGGAAGAACTATGATCTGACTCTGACTGACTGGGAACAGACATGAGTGGACACGTGACCTCCAGTATGAAGCAGCAACCGACTCTGACAGTTTCAAACTTCCTACTACGTGACATTATTTCCGACTCATTGGTCTGTAAAGGTAGCTAACGTGTCATGGAAGCCCAAGTTGGGGAACTAGCCAAGAGTTCATTCAAGAAGCACCGCAAAGAAAAACGTGAGCTTCATCATATTTCTCGTGTGTCTCTGATTCTAGTTGAATCAGCATGGGACACCGATGACATTGACCAGTGAGCGTCTGTCGCCGAAGTTTCCCATCTTACGATAAACTGACAATCATTCAGTGTGAGCGTAACTTAGCTCGGTGCAAGCCGTGACGCTGACACCGCATAAGTGGAAGATCGGCCCTTTCTTTCCAGCAGATAATAAAGGGGGTGTGTTCACCGAAGAATCTTCGTTCGCAACTCTTTTTCCAAAGTACAGAGAAAGGTATTTAAGGGAAGTGTGGAGTGCGGTCACCCGAACTCTAGAACCTCATGTGAGTCCCTGAGGCTACCTAGATTATGTTTAACTGCACAGAGCATAGGGTATTGCGTGTACGCTTGATCTGGTACACGGATCCATGTCCGTATTCACGACGCGTAAAACCTATGACCCATATATTGTGCTGAAAGCTCGCGACATGATTAAGCTCCTGGCTCGAGGCGTTGCTGTCACTCAAGCAACAAAAGTTCTCCAGGACGATATCGCGTGTGACATCATCAAAATTGGAAATCTTGTACGGAACAAAGAACGCTTTGTCAAAAGGAGGCAGCGTATCATCGGTCCTGACGGCAGTACTCTCAAGGTAACTTTAGTGTCACCGTACCCGTCGATGTACTGACAAAGAAAGGATTAGGCAATTGAGCTCTTGACACAATGCTATGTTTTAGTGCAAGGCAACACGGTTAGTGTTATGGGCCCACACAAATCGTTGAAGGAGGTGCGACGCATTGTTTTGGATTGCATGAAGAACATACACCCGATATACCGAATAAAAGTTGGTTCATTTCCGTCACGGTCTTGACCCTATTGAAAACTCTTGTAGGAACTCATGGTTCGACGAGAATTAGCCAAAGACCCCAAACTTGCAAATGAGACATGGGATCGCTTCCTCCCTCAGTTCCGGAAACGCCACCTCAAGACGTCCGAGAAGACTATGCGCAAAAACGAAAAGCTTGCGGCAAAGGGGGCGGCTCGCAAAGAAGCTGGGCTTGAGCCAGTACCCGCCAAGATAGAAAAATATGCGAAGAAAGTTTACACACCCTTCCCACCACCCCAGCAACCCCGCAAGGTATTAGTGTGTTGTTGACTACGGGGTAGCTCCTCAGCTCTTTTATCCCCCAGGTTGACCTTCAACTCGAGTCGGGAGAGTACTTCCTCAAGCCTCATCAAAAACAAGCACGAGAGGAGGAACAACGAAAACAAAAGGTATACGTGCAGTGCTCAATTTTACGCACTGTCGTTAGTAACATATCATACAGCAAGCGGAGGCGCTATCCAAGCGCCGTGCGGAACGTGCCGAGGCATTCATCGCACCGACCGAAGAAGCAGCACCCACAGTGGAGGAAAAGCGGAAAAAACGTAAACACGCAGAGACAGGTGTTACGGATGTGGGCAAACCAAAGAAGAAAACAAAAGCCAAGGTTTCCTTTACCGAAGATTCCTGACATGACTTGTGGTGGAGGCGGTGGATTGATTGTCTCCATAGTATACTCGCTGTAATATCCCATAACATCGTTTACATTGTTTAGTGGTCTCCACATTTCGCTTGAGTTCCACATGCTTACTTCAGCATAAGGGGACCAAGAGGCCCAGCGGAGGCCATTTATGATGGCTGGCCGGTTGGATGCATAACCACACGTGTCTTGTTATCGACCCTCCACCATGGCTTCAGTCGACGCCCAATGGATGCCCGTCACTGGGCGTCACAATGTAGACATTGGCACCTCACTTGGACGAGCTCTCAAGGCGCGAAAGGGGATCGCCCCGCCGAAGCGCGCTAGCAACCTCCCAGATCGCGGCTTTTATTCCTTCCGTTGTACGTCGGGGTTTCGGATGCCTACACTTCTAATATACCAAGCAATTCGTCGCTTCAGACAATTTCAAGCCAGAATCAATCGACCCAGATAAACCTGGTTCTATCGAGGTAAAGCGCACCAAGGAGTCGACGAGTGTCACGGTGGAGCGACCAAGCTCACAGGTACGCGCGTGCGTTGTTGTTGGATGATCACCGACGACGTCCCACAGGCAAGGGAAAGTCACCTCTTTAAAGGTACAGAACAACCAGTCAAAGAATACGACTGTGTCTTGATTTATGACGAGGACATGGGTGTGAGTGCCCGGTTGATTCGGTTGGCCTTTCGGCTTATGTGCATGGCTCTACAGACATTCACCCTCGAGAAGATTGACTCGTTTATGAATTTTAGTTATGACCGAAAGGTTCAGACATCATCATCTACAATCCAGCGAGACATGGCTTCTCGTGGGTATTCATCTCCCTCACAGGCTTCCTTGACCCGCTGATTGTTGGCCATCTAGCAATGCCAATTACATCCCAACCTGCTGACGACGACATAGACCTAGCGAGGGAATTAGAAAGAGATTTAGTCGGGCTTGAGGACGCTGAGGGTGAACCAGATGATGACTTTGAAGAGGTCATCGCAACAGTCGCCTCGGAACAAAAGAATCGGAGATTCAAGGAGGAAGAGGAAGAGGAAGAGGAAGAGGAAGAATTGCTCCTCGCTGCTAGTAAAGCGCCGCCGCCGACATTACCGCATAAATCCAAACCTCCGCGCAACGCTCCTCCCAACCAGCAGGAGCCAACATCCAAGCCAAAACTCAAGTCCAAGGACTTCTCAAGAGCAAAAGGAGAAACTGACACCCAGGAGATCATTGATTCTGAACTGGAGGAGGTCCTCGCCTTTGGGGTTCCCACTCGTACGACAAAACGTCGAAAACTCTCGCCAGTGGTCCAGAAGCTCCCTCCTACCACCCAACTGGCACTCCCAAGTGCCTCTACATCTGTCGTCCTGCCATCTTCACGACCTCCACCTAAGGAAGAATCCGATTCAGAAGAAGATGACTGGGATCCGGTGGTCGGTGGTGATTCCCATGCGGAAAACGATGCTCAGGAGATTGACCTCGATGCATTTGAACAAGAGATGGAGCAACAATTGGAGGGGTTAGATGATGATATACTGGCGGCTGCGATGTCATCGGACCCGGTTTCGGCTTCCCAACGGCCAATGTCGTTGAACCAATTTGCTGGTGGACAGTTGAGTCAAGACGAAGACAGCACCTCCTCAAGTGATGACAGTGACGAGGATTGATTTATACCTGTTACAGTGTCGTTGCCATACCAGCGTCGTTACATTAATTTCCAGATGTCGAAGACCATTACAGTGTACTCCAGTACAAACTTCTACTAAGTAAAGTTCAGTCAACTTATCAACTTATCAAACTGGACAGGAGAGCACTAGCTTGTGCAGGAGATAATGTAGTCGTGAAAGCGCCCAACGGTGGGATAGAGGTCGTTGGCGTCGCAGAACTATGTGTGGCCACCGAGAGCGCCGAGGTTGTTCCTGTGATAACGCATTATAGACCTGAAGAGGTCGAAACTATATTCGCATACCTGTCACCGGTGACGTTGTTTTGGGACCGATGGATAGCAGTGTTGACACCGTAGCTGCCATTGTATGATTACCGGTTGTGATACTAGTAGCATTGAGACCAGGGTGGATTGAGTCGCCAATGAAGTCTGGCTGGTTGACAAAAAGTAGCGCGGGACCAGCGATGACCGTGCTCGAGTTCATTGTCCCATTCATATTGGATGGTGATTTCATGGCCATGTGATCGTTGGTGATGAACACGTACATGGGACCTGTAACATTCGCAGGAACCATGCAACTGTTCATCGGCTGGCAAAGGGACGCGTTCAACTCTCCTGTGACAATCTTACAGGACAGTCGCTGGCAAGGACATAGCTTGATTAGCCATCGGTGTGAAAAAGTAAGGAACTTACTACATTCGTTGAGGTGGTTCCGTTCAGAGCGGGAGAACTGAAATCAAGCTTCGTTCCTGCCCGCAAGGGACCGCTGTTCGTGACAGTCAGGGGGGGATTCGCTAAATGTGTATGTGAATCAGCAGCGCGGTATGCAGAAGCTCGGACGATATACCAGAAAAGCCTAATTTACAACCGGAAATGAATACACCTGCGATTGCAAGGACATCTGCTGGGGTAAGTGCGACATCAAATGGCTGAGGGATACTTGTCGCGTTGGACAGAAGGTTGAGAATACTCTGGTGGCGAGCCTCGACCGTCAAGATACTACCTGCGGCCGTGACCAGTGCCGGCTTGGTTAACGAAGCCAATGCACCCAGGTAAGCACCGACACCGACGTTCTCGACTACTCGTGCGGTAGCAATCATCGCGTTGACGTTCGTGAGGGCGGAAGAAAAGTTGAACGTGCAATTAGAGACAACTTGGCCGCCGAGAGCATGGATGGCAGACTGGAAAGGCAGAGGTTTATTTGACGGGTCCCTGACCGGCGACTATGAATATTTTACAGACCTGCAAAGTGAGAGCATGGGTGTTCTCATCGCTCGCAATAGTTTGAATTTGTTGAATCGGGACTTGGGGCGAGACGAAACCTGCCGCCCCAAAGCTGGAAGCATTAAATTTTTCAAGTGCCTCTGTATAGAAGGCCGACTCCAGCTGCTCCAACACATTGGCAAATGCTAAGATGGCGACGTGATCAGCAACCCACTTTCGTAACCCAAGCCTACAGCATACCCACCCAATACTTGAATGTCCGCTACTGCGTTGCGCCGTAACGGGTACGCGAAAACCGCATTGAGGGCCCAAAGGAAGATTATGATCAGAGAGATGTGCATCTCAGGAAACTCCCAGAGTTTGAGTGAATAGTCCACGAGATATATATTAACCCAACGAGTCTTGCCCCTCTGGCACACAAAGCCCATGAGTAGTTCAAGAGTGTTAACAAAGTGAAATGGAGGGCTGGCTCACCGCAAGATGTATCACTGTCTTCCAGACAGTACGAGAAACGGGGGAGTGAAAAAAATAATGCACACATTCTGGAGATTTGTTTTTAAACATTTTCTGAGCAGATTGGATCGACTATCCTATTTGACTATCGCGCCGATCGGACTCTGTCGTTATAGAAATTCCGAAATGACTTACTTTCTTTGTTTCCTGCACAACAACATGCGTGGAAAGGCCTGCAGTGCGACTCCGGGGCCCATCGCACTTAAGATAACTCCACCTGCGATCAGTTGACTACAATTACACACTATGGTGTCTGTAGGGTCTGGAAACGACTGGCAGACATGACGAGTGGGAAAAAGACGTAGCCAGAAAACTTCCCGAAAGCTTGATGCAGACTCAGTACTCATGGGCAACTCATGGGGGTTCTTTTTCGGGACAGAAGCATACAATCATCAACTCAGCAATTGCACTCAGGAATAATATCACAGACGGGAGATTAGATATCCTTGTGGGCCAACCATCTAGATACTAATGCAAATGCTTCCTCGGGCTTGTCATGAGGGACGTGAATCATGGGTCAGATAGTGAACAAATGACGTGCGGTTGAAAATACTCATCATATGACCAGCTCCGTACACACTAGCAAATGTCAACTTGCCGCTAGTTTTCGTTTCTCCGGCAGTATTGCCATTAACCAACCAAGACCTCCAGGCTTGTTTCCTGTACACCTCATTGCCGGTCCAGTGGAGCTTATCGACCCAAAGCTTGTTAGCTACCCAGTTGCACTGCCAGTCGTATGTCCCAGCATAGATTAGAACTCGGATGCCACGCTCGAGAAGAGCTGCGACATAATCTTGAGTGTGATGCGACCACTTATCCAAGTGCGAAACGAAGTTGTCGCCAACTGCGTCGGAGCACAAGGTGAAATTTCCGGGGTTTTCAGCGCCTAGTAAGGCACGTGTGCCAGGATAATTGAGGAATTCTTCAGTGGCACCATCTTCGGGGTAGCAGAGATCCTGTGATTCGCAAATCTAGAGCGAGTTCAACGATCCGAATGCCCGAATGTGAAATGGAGAAGATAGGGACCATAGACACGTCGTACACATTTCGTCCTGAACAGATTTTAAGTTGATGCAAGCTTACGATGGGGCTAGACCCACCACTGTCCCAGTAGGGTCCTCTGATATGCTTGTCACAGAATTCCACCGTAGATTCACAACCTACATGATCAAATTTGTCGATACAATATTTACGCATTGCTGCCTGGCACCTTGGCAACTACGAAAGGCGGACACTTGAGTGATAACAGGGTTGGAGGAAAGATTCTCATACCGCTGCCTTGATTTGGACACAATTGCTGATAGTTTGGAAGGGGACGTTTAAAGCGGATGTACCACATTGGATATCGTACAAGCCCTCGTATAACCTTCGGATGCTCGAGTTCAACAGCAGTGCGTGAGGACAAGGATCAGATAGTTACGTCGAAACATCGGTGATACCATTTCCAATAAGAACACTTTGGAGATTGATAACAGGACGTCCTTCACCCTTGGCGATCATGTTCTGATCGTATATCTCGCTAGCAAACACGGGAAGGTAGCGGCCCTGAAGCAAAAAGTTATGCATCGCTGTGTACAACATAGCTCTCAACGAGTCTACTCACCGCATACGATTCCCCAGACAGATGAAAGCGCCGTCCAGCAAACTGTTTGAAAGTTTCAAAGAAGATGGATAAGAATGCATGGACATTACGAGCGGCGTCTTCGGTTGTCTCGACAGTCTCACCAAAGTCGGCGTAAGAGTACCCAACCCCGACACTACAATTATTGTGAGAGCTGTTTTATCGATAATCACACAAGCAGATAGACTCACGGCTGATCGAGAAAGAAGATATTGGCCTCGTTGTTCCACGAATAAGGGTTCCAGGTCGTGCCATTAGTGGAAGTTCCGGTAATGTCAATGCGACAAGGACCTAACCCCATACGCGCATAAAAGGGGGTATTCTTTCATGAAATGAAACAAAGGTGTGCACCTAGTTCAAACAACAGACCGAGGGAAGAGGTGCATCCCGGTCCTTGAGTGCGCTAACTCATGAGTCCGAGTCTGCAGATAAAAAACGGGGGTCACCCAACCTCCATTGATCCACATCATGACATCGTCTAAAAGGAATGTACGTTGACCGTTTGTGTGTACGTTAGATGCTAGACCTACCCTGAGCTGGGTCCCTCCTGCTTTCAAAGAAGTAGAAGAACAAGTGCTTGGCACCATCGTCAATATCCAAGTAACCAGTATAAACACTGACTACAATGAGTATTGAGAAAAGACGTGTGATCAACGTAGACTAACGATACAGTCGGATCGCAAAAGGTTGACTTTTTGATGCGAACAGCGTGGTAAGGGAAACGAGGATGCGAAAGAGCTGTAAAAGACTCTTCGGCCCACGCGATGGCAGAGAGGTTCATC
>QFEM01000994.1:0-12007 GCA_003316205.1 Boletus bicolor
CGTAATGCTGCTGGCGCCGGTTTCCCGGTAGGTGTGGTGCTAGGTCCAGGTACCGCTGTGCTCATCACGATGTAAGCTATTTGCATCTCAGATGTACGCAAAACTTGGACCGGAATGGGCGTCCTCTCTCGTCGGGTTTATTGCCCTTGCGATGACTCCTGCACCATTTATTTTGTCAAGATATGGGCCGGCAATCCGATCCAAATCTAAATTTTCATCCCCACGGCCATCACCAAAGACGTCTGCTTAAAACAAAGTTATATTGACCCCTTTGCAGAGTATTGGCTTCTGTGAACCAAAAAATGGTCCTGACCCGTCATGACCAGTCTGCGAGAAAAAGACTTTTCGTAGGGCTCTTAATCGCCTTTTTTTTATTGACTTTTCAGAGCTTTGATTGGAGGACAGGTTTACGAAAGACTATCAAGTGGTAACGCCACGAAGTCGTCCTCCAGATGAATCATCGGAGCGTAGTTTAATTTATTGTAGCACACAATGGGGTTTGCAATATTTAGTACAGACCTGAATGTTGTTCTAGACACGAATCACGAGCATAAAATATATCAAGTTCATTTGAAGGTTTGGGTGTGCGCGAAATCTTCAAGTACTGTGGCACGAGCGTGCGTTTGCGTTCCGGATGTGAGGATTTGTTTGAAAGTCGCACGGCGAGAACTTGGGTGAAAATTTCGAATGCAGGATCCATGTGGGCCAACAGATAAATTTTCAGGTTTAGACGAAACAGGGGCAACATTGTAGATGTGTTCGATGCCCGACTTGCCGCGTTGCGACACTCTCCGGTAATTTACTTAGACGCCGATGCGTGTCTCAAATCAGGAAGGTTCGTCTCACGCTTGTGCATTAAATGTTCTGACCCTCTGTGTCGACAACTTCTATTCCATCCAAGATGCCACCCATGGCCTTCGCTGGGATTGTCACCAAGGTTGGTTGTATGAACAAAACGGCAACAGTGACAGTGTACAGGAATGTTATTCACAAAATAACTGGCAAGGTGATTGCACCCAAGTATCTGTGTATTTCGTTTGACTCTCTCAAGCGCATCGAGCGAACCACAAAAATTCTTACGCACGATGAGAATAACGGTACGCCCTTGTAGGGAGCACCCATGGACGTTGCTGACGTACTGGTAGTGCTGCGTCTTCACGACAAGGTCTTGATTCGCAACTGTCCTCCTGTGTCTGCTCGTAAACGCTTCAAGCTCGAGAAAATTATCAGTAGCCCAGAAACTGCACACGAACTGGCGCATGCTGAATCCGTCACGCAATCGTAGTGCGTTAGTAACTACAATCGATTATTAATAGTCCGTGAGTGTATTGCTGACGTGATGACTGGTAGGCAGTGTATGATATCGAACTTCTATAGTATCCAGACGTCCATGGCCGAATAGACTGCGTCGCTTGGCAAGATACATTCTCGAAATTCTCACTTAGATCCCTTGGGGTGAGCTCGTCGAGTTGACGTGGCTCCGTTAATATACCAGATGGTTAAGACATAATCGGCCTATCCCGTCATCCGCTCATAGCGTATGATTTTCTGTCCGAACTTCGTCGAGGTGTACTTGCGCCCATATGATGCAAATTTTCACTCCCGGAGACCTGCGTAAGCAGTCGATGACTCCAGGTTTGTGGTGTCTCGCTGGTACACTTCCCAGGAGCAGGAACCGCTTGGCACCCGAACCAAGAACGGAAAGCTGATGGGCATCGTCGTTTGTAACGGCTTGTGGTCGACCACAATAATTCGTCGCACATTGGTATTTTTCTCTCGAAAGGTTGGCTCCCACACAGCGGCGTCCCCATCCTGAAAGACACTGGATGCGTTCGCTTACATTTTTTTGGGCCATTCAACGGTATGAATGTTTAATCCAAAGAGTGCTGTCACGTCATTTTGGTTCGAGACACTATTCAACAGAGTCGAGCAATGTTCCATGACGAGGTTGGCCACATTATTCTTGGCACCTGATCCAAAGCTGGCGAGCAATCACGCACTGGGTTACCTAGGATAAGAGCATGTCGGCTTGGATGCGATTGGACTGTGAATTTATATACAAATCGTTATCACCACCCCAGCTTGCTCACGAAGACTATATTGAACTAAACGGTTCAGCTTGATGGGGCCGTACCCGAGGGTGCTGGTAGTTGCACTTGAAGATCGACGAGCTAGTGTGCATGAGTAACTAGAAATCGACTGAGTGAGCAACATACTTCAAGTTTCTTTTTCTCCGATTGCTCTTCCGCATCCTTGATCTGAGTATCGACACGCTTCCTACGTTGCTGGTGAGACAGACGTGACAGAAGTGTTCAGCAGACGTACATCTCGCTCCGGATGAAATCCAGTCGTGTCTCTACATTCGTGCGGGCTTCCGTGTGGTCTTGGGGCACGAGGACGGGTCCGACGAGCTTGAATATTGTGTTGTTTCGGGTGATGTTTGCAAACTCCTGGGAGCAGCATGGATGAGTGCTAGCAGGGGGAGAGAAGGGCATCAATAGTGTGCCTTTTTGACCATCTCATTTTCAGACAACTGCGTGTCGAGTCGTGCCCTCTTGTCGACGAGGACGGCGAGATTGCCTTGTAGTTTTTGATATTCGGCCGACTTTGATTGGATACGTGCCCCGAGCGACATAGGAGATCAGTGAGTGCTAAATAGTATTTAGCTCGAGAAATTTACGGACGGCGGTGCATAAATCCTTACATAATCGTCCGAAAGC
Source organism: Boletus bicolor (assembly GCA_003316205.1). Lineage (NCBI taxonomy): Eukaryota > Fungi > Basidiomycota > Agaricomycetes > Boletales > Boletaceae > Boletus > Boletus bicolor. The sequence goes on from QFEM01000994.1 coordinate 2,721, forward strand.
GGTAACCCCTGAGAGGCCGGGTTGGGCAGACGAGCGGGTACATTAGGAGCGAGATATCTATTCTACTTACGTGCGTGAGGAATGTTCTCCTGTGGTGGGAGTGCCTGTAAAGTGCGAGTAAAGTGGCGTAAAGCGGTGTAAAGTAGCTGTTTTGCGCGGGTGTAAAGGGAGTGAGGCAGGGGGATAAATTTACCCGTAATTCGGTCGCTGATTGGCTGGCCCCGTAAATTTTGATAAATTTCTTCCGGCCCGGCGCGGGAGAGCACGCCCGGACTTAATTGCCGGCAGCACGCCAGACAGACGCCTACAAGCCAACGAGCCCCTCCATTTTATTCGGCACACAGACTAATTCAATATATTTATTCACCCCCGACGACCAAACGAGTTCCCGCACCCGCCCATCGTCGAGTGCAAGCCTGACTCGAGAGTCGAGACACCGTGCGCGCCCCTTCGCCCCCACCTCCCTCGTGTGGCTGTGCACGTTTACAGGTTTACAGCACAGCCATGTAAATTTCCCGGGTTATAGATACAAAATCGCCCACGTGAAACGGAACGGATAGCTCAGCGGTAGGACACGGTCGTCCGTGCGGGGGATTATACATATAAAATATCACAGTGCCAGAGCAGACGCTGGCTGATCTTTCTTGCAGGTTATCTTCCCAATGTCTCCCCTTAGCTTTGACTGGAACAAAGTAAATCAGCCGGAGCTCATCTTTCAGCGCTTCGCCAGCCGCAGATCTCAGGTTTATGGCACGAAGGGGGTCGTGGCTTGCTCCCAACCTCTGGCCGCCGAGGCAGGACTAGAGATTCTGCGCAAAGGCGGAAATGCAGGTACTGTGTCGATCACCTCGGTCAATGTCCCTCATCTCATTCCTTTCAGCCGATGCAGCCGTAGCTACTTCCGCTGCGTTGAATGTCACTGAGCCCAGCTGTTGTGGTATCGGAGGGTATGTCTAGATTCTAATTGTTTCACCCGTGCAGGCTCTTAACCCCCTCAAAGCGACGCATTTTGCCTCTTCTACGACGCACAGACTAAGACTGTCAAAGCTTTGAATGGCTCAGGACATTCTCCTGCGAGGCTCACCCTAGACCACATGAGGCGACGTGGAATCAACGGTGGTCAAATTCCTCTCACAGACCTTAACTCCGTAACAGTTCCTGGTACAGTTTGTTCTCTCGTCTCTTCTTGCCACGTTAGTAAGACATGAATAGGTGCTGCGGCCGCCTGGGTTGACACCGTCGAGCAGTTCGGTTCGCAGAAGGTATCAGTCGCGGACGTCCTGGCGCCAGCCATCAGACTCGCAGAAGAAGGGTACGCCAATATATTCGCCTGTCCTCTCTCTCACCTATGTTTCATTTCATCCAGAGTTCCAGTCTCAGAGATCCACAGTTTCGCTGTACGATGAGATGGCAGAAATGCACTTTATTCACGCTGATGTCTTCTATATAGTGGCAACGCTCTGAAAAGCTCATTCAGAATGCGTCTTCGAACGGTGATGAGATGCTTCTCAATGGGAAAGCGCCGTTCCCAGGGCAAATCATGAAATTCCCCAACCTCGCCCATACCTTTCGAGCACTCGCCGAACACGGCAAAGATGGCTTTTACAAGGGCCGTGTGGCTGATGCAATCGTGGATCTCATCAAAAGCAAGGGTGGAGTGATGGAACTCGAAGACCTTGCTGCTCATAAGACTTCTATTGTCGAGCCTATTAAATATACGTATGCTGGAGAGGTCACGGTATACGAAGTGAGTTGCATCTTACATCGCTGATCTATGCTCATCGTCTCATTGCACTGGAGTGCCCTCCTAATGGCCAAGGTGACATTACTTCCTAGTAGACATGCTTTGGACTCGAATACCGTTCAGGTATTACCGCACTTCTCGCTCTTGGCATTCTGGAGCAGATTCAAGCACAAGGGAAGACAAGGTCATTGCTAGAACTAGAACACAATTCCGCAGAGTATCTGCACACTCTTGTCGAGGCTATGCGGTCGGTCCAAATGTTTTCCTGTTCCACCTTCCTCATCCCCCTCTGTTCTCTGGGTCAGACTCGCATTCGCCGGTGAGTCTCCCGCATTCAACCACTTTGACACCCTTGGATGACCGACATGTTCTAAAGACAGTCAATACTATGTGAACGATCCCGACTTTAATTTCGTTCCCGTGGACAAGTTATTAAGCAAGGTTTTCATGTTCTTTCTTGGAAACCGACATAAATTTAACTGCTGGGAAGGAATATCTCGCTTCTCGTGCCCAGCTCTTTGACCCGACGAGGACCAACCCAAAGGTCATCCACGGAAATCCTGTGAACTCTTCCGATACCGTCTACTTCACCGGTATGCACGAATAACGCACCCATTCAGTTTGATTGACTAGCCTTCAGTTGCTGATCAATGGGGGAATGCTTGCAGTTATATCCAAAGTAATTACGCCGGTATGTTGGCATGCACTCTGGATATGCGTTGCATGTTCATCTGTTTTTGGGAAACAGGTTTCGGTACAGGAGGTACTGTGCAAAGCGATCATTTGAGTTGACATCGACTCACCACTCTCAAAGCCGTGCCGAAGGGGTGCGGGTTCACCCTTCAGAACAGAGGTGCAGGGTTCGTCCTTAAGGAAGGACACCCGAACTGCTTGCAGGTGAACATACCGGTACCAACTCGACCTAATCTGGCTCTCACACTGAATTCTTTAGGGCGGTAAACGTCCGTACCACACAATCATTCCTGCGATGGCACTTAAAGGCGACGAACTTTTCTTGTCGTATGGAGTAATGGGAGGCTTCATGCAGGTGAGGAGAGTTTTGAGCCTGTTTGGCTATCCACTGACCCTTCGCATCAGCCACAAGGTCACGTCCAAGTCCTCTTCAACATGCTTCGCGGGTTTACAGCCCAAGCTGCGCTTGATGCGCCCCGTTTCTGTATTTCTGCAGGCACTCCGGAAAACAATGATAAAGATGAAGAATTCGGTGTTGTAAACAGCGAGGTATACTTTGAAGATGCCATCCCTCCTGCGACAATTGCCAAATTGAGAGGTAAATACATGTTCAGATCACGAATTACTGAACATTGCGTTTCAGAAATGGGCCATGATGCTAGGACCGTTACTGGTTTTGGAAGAGGGATGATGGGTCGTGGTCAGATCATTCAGAGGATTGTGGATCCGTCAGGCAAGACCGTCTGGGCAGCAGGCTCTGACCCTCGCGCAGATGGACACGCAGCGGCACAGATCTAAGACCTCGTGGATGAAGGTCATTTCAACAATATATCTTAATGTATGCATTCGTATGTATAGCTCAACCCAAAGAACTTCCAGAACTACATCATCCTCTGGCGGCGTTCATTTCCAACTGAGGACAAGATATGTGTCAGTGATGATAGATGATGGGAAAGGCATCCTAACCTGCTTGTTGTCGCCGAAACTCTCGCAATGCGAAACTCTTGTCGGGCCCTTCAATCTGTCCCCATCCTGCGAGAGGCACAACAATTGCAGTAGCATTATCCCAAGCACCTAACTCTTGGGCAAATGATAAAATGCGATCTGCTGCCGCTTTCGGGGTAAGGGCGTCTCTGGTAAGGTCAACAATTTCGTCATCACACAGAGTTGAGGAGATGCCGTCTGAGACGACAATCATCGATGCCCAATCCCGACCTAAGCAATGAAAGCAGTCCGATTGTGAATGTCATGCAGTGACGTTATTACATACCTTCCAACAGCTTGGCGCGTACCTCGGGTTCGGGTGTAACACCAAAAGGCTTGAATTTGAGGTCTCCCAAACTAGTGCCATCAGCGAACCCTTTGAGGACGTGCATGTTAACTCACGCTCTTGTGTTCGCTAGCGCCCCCATCCATCTACGAATGCATCTGAGTGGTCACACAAGCATAGAGATAATGACTACGGACCGGGACTCGCCAAAAGAGTCAGTGATTAGTGCGGAGCCCATCATGCGTCGCAGTCGGGTAGCTTCAACACGTGAATCTGGGTGATGATTTTCGGTCATAGGGTGCACGTAGCCACCCTTCCTAGAACATAACAGGACTCGAGCATCGCTAGGGACTCAGTCAACTCAAGTGGCCAAGGATAGAATTCCGCCTCACCCACAGTGCGCCACAGTAAGCGCAAGCTTCTCGGAGGTGAAAAATGGACGAGAAGGATAGTCTAGGGAGTGAAGTATAGCTACTGAGGCTGTTGCCCCACACATCTTCGCTTCACTTTCTATGGAAAGAAGCCTGTCTAAATATGATCAGCGTATGGTCGTCATAAACGATACACCCCGCCCTTACCAACTTCAAAAAATGCTTGTGTAGCGCGAGCCTCCAAATCAAGCGGTGGCGTGTCTCGGGTGTTGTGAATCCACGGCGCAAGTGCACCACCTTTGAACCTTTTAAAGTAGCCACCCAGATCCTTGATCCATAGAAATAATTCGGGAATGTGGGACTTGTCAACAGACTCGAATAAACCATGCAGCTCCTGACGCAGATATTGAGAGACAGTAGAACCACCATGCCTGCAGATTTTTTGCGCTCTGTGAAATATGACCGGAATTTGCTGGATTGACATACCCGTCATAAAGGCCTACAAATACAACCTGGCGGGCGATAGGATCCATGGCATCTTCAGGTTCCCAGTCGATACCGATGGTCTTCTGGATGCTTAAGCGAAGACCTTCAGGGTCCAAGGCGAGGGCAGCAATTGCATGGTAATCTTCTTGATGACTGGGTGAGGTCTCAACGACAGAGACGTTGTCCCTGTAAAGGAACTTACCCTCTGTCGCCTCTCGAAGTTGCAACACCGATCACCTTTGGTGAATGCAAAGGTATTCGTCCCATACCACCTATTCGCCACGGAAAATGAATAAAAAGTACGCGCTCGTTGTCTGAGCGAAACTGACCTGGGGTAAAAAAACGGATATAGTCATGATAGAACCGGTAGCAAGATTGAATTGGAGGTAAAGAGAGCTTTGGGGACTTGGGTAAGCGTAAGAGTAGAGAAGACATTCGCTGTGTGCATGGACACTACTACGACAGCCAGCATTGCCTCACTACTGAGTACTGAGCGCTGAGCAGAAGAGGGCAACTGATCCGCCTCGAGGACCGGTTGCACTGGCAGGTGTGGAGTCCTTGAAGCAGGATTGGTGGGAATGTTGTTAGTCGTATTGGCAACCAGCTAATTAATTAGCCGAGCAGACTCCAGGGGACCTTAGCAAGCCTCCCTTGACAGTGTCCCCGTCGTTCAACCCCAGACGAACCCTCGGCGAGGGAATCGTACACTCATTTGTGTTGTCAAGTTGGTACGGGTACTTATGGGATCAAGCCAGTCCACACCAAAGATCACCCCGCAAGACCGTGCAATCCTTGAGTGCGCGCCTTTCCAGTGTCTGCGCACCTGGGGATGCTCAACTGCCCTTCAGCCTCAAATTACAGCGCGACAAGTTGAAACAGTATCAGAAAAAGGTGTGTTCATGTGTCCAGTTTGATGGGTCCACCCCAGAAATCCACTTGTGCAGATCCAAGTCATCCTCGACCGCGAACACCAGATTGCCAGGTCGCATCTTACTGCGGGTGACAAAGACCGCGCTCTCATAGCGCTGAGGAGAAGAAAATACCAGCAAAGCCTTCTTCTAAAGACGGATGATCAACTTGCAGCTTTGGAACAGCTAGTCGGTCTTAACGTATCTTTCTACGATCTGCGTCATAACACCATTGCACAGGTCTCTACAATCGAGTTCTCGTTGGTTGAAGTTTCAGTTTTGCATGGCTTGAAACAAGGAAATGAAGTTCTGAAGGAGATCCATCGCGAGATGAGCCTAGACAGTGTCGAAAGGTTGATGGAAGAGACGCATGAAGCCAGGGAGTATCAGCGGGTACGCCATCCCGACTCAGCAGTATATTTTCATGATCTCTCACTCTACCTTCACAGGAAATTAGCAACTTGCTAGCGAACCAGCTGACTCTAGAGGAGGAGGATGCTGTCCAGGCCGAGCTTCTTGAACTTCAAGCTGCAAGTGTGAGTTTTGCTGTTCTACTTGGCTAGCCGCGTCACTTCATAGTTTCAGTCGGAGGCCCCAATCCAACCAATGTTGCCGTCGGCACCGAAGGAACAACCTGTTGTTCACGAGATAGAAGGTGATCCTTGTGCGCTTACCTGTCACAATACTTGCTTAGTATTGTACGACAGTACACGATTCGCTGGTGCAAGCTCAAGATGCTATAGGACGAGTTGCAGTACCAGGTTGATCGAGTCATACGAAGATTGGACATCCATATCATCATTGGTCACTATTACCCTACAGATCATTCTATCACTGTAAAGTAAGCAATGGAATTAAGGACGCTGGATATTGCCCAATGCCCGGTATTACCACCCCTCAAAGTTACCAAAACCCAACCGTTTTTTCTTTTTAGATTCTTCAACCGGTAGGTCTGTGTTTACACTTTCCGGCTCGAGCGGTCTCTTTGTGCCAAGATATTTCCCAACGCCAACACCGGGCGTGCTGCCTGAGGATCCATCACTTGCGCCAACCTTGACCCCAAACCAGTTAATATTGTCACCCGGTGTTTTCTGAGAAGCCTTTGGCCCCTCGTTGGCCTCTGCTCGTTTGGCGAGTTTCTTGGCAAGACGCGCTTTGTAGGTCTCGAATGGATCCTGGTGGCTGAATCACGGTTATCAGACAGAAAAGAAAACTAGGATAGATCAGACGCACATAATAACTTCTGTTATTCGCACCGGTTTCGCTGGTCGCTCAGTTCCTTCTTTCTGAGGCAATTTTTCCAGGGTATCTAAAACCTCTTCACCCCCGACGAGTTTTCCAAAAACGGTATGCTTATTATCAAGATGTGGTGTCGCTCTGAATGTGATGTACCACTGAGATCTTGCTCTGAGTGTTAGCATCCATGAATACCTGCCGATAAACACACACGTACCCATTTGTGCCAGTGCCCTTGTTTGCCATCGCAACGATACCCCGGCTGTCGTGTTTGGCGGCACCTTTCAGATCATATTCGTCGCGGAAAGGTGTGCCCCAGTGTGACTGTCCCCCCGCGCCTGTCCCAGTCGGGTCCCCAGTTTGTACCTGGAGGAAGAGTCGGCGGACGGAGATAACGGTAAAGCAAGGAATCTATTTTTACCATGAACCCCGGAATTAACCGGTGAAAGAGACAATTGTCGTACTTGCCTGCTCTGGCGAGCATCAGAAAGTTGTAGCAGGTTTTAGGGGCCTGTTAACAATGAGCGAGGGCAGCACATACAAGCGTGGCTCCCCGAACCTTTTCACAATATAATTCCAGGTTGAGGGATCCACCAAGACTTGTGATGACTCGAACATAAGCTCGGCGCTTGCCTACATCCTTTTCTTTGCCCTTACCCTTCGGAGGGTTTGATATATCTTCGAACATGAGTTCCTCCTCATCCCAAAGAAGCTTAGAAGACTGTGTTTGTGGATCCACAGAGGTCGATGTCAGCGAAGCACCAGGTGCACCAGTGGAATATGGAGAGATGTTCCCTGCGAAATGGTCCGAAACTGTGAAGATAAGGGAAGCATGGATGCTTACAAGGAACGGTTTTTTTGACCTCTGAAACAGCTTTCGGAATGGGAGTTTTTGTCTTTTCCTCATTCTTTGCAGCCATAGCCACAGCGGCGGCCCCGGTAAGCGGAGATTCAGGAGAGTGTCCATGGGGATTTTGGAGGATGATCACGTCGTCGCTGGCATTGTCATTTTAGAATTTACAAGAAATGGATTTCCGTGGATATACCTCTTGAACGTCTGGTCCTCCAAAAGATCCTTACCACCCTTGATACTCCCGGCGAGAAATACATTTCCGGTTGTTGCAATTGCGACGATATGGGAATGCTCGTTGAATGGCTTGAATGAAATAGGATCATGGATTTCTCCGGACGGCTTGCGTGAGTAGTTGAGCTTGATGAGATCGTTTGGGAAGAGAGGTTCTTTGGTGATCGGGTTTGTGTTGTTATGTTGCCTTGAAAGAGAGGATGTAAGATGGAACGTCGACTCACAAGAGAAAGGGAACTCGCTTCAGCCAAGGGATGATGTTCACGAGGTCAAAGACAAAACCGGTTCCGTCCCCGTTGCGTGCACAGACTGGGTGCTCAAACGGCTGGAAAGAAAGCGCACAACAGTCAAAAGGCGTCTGTGCTCTGGGATGCGGGACCTGTTGTTTTCTGGGGAATGGGGGGTTGGTAGAGACGGTAGTGATAGATAGCACACGCACGTTTTGTAGCCCGACGAGGAGGCTGAATGCTGACCGAAGTCGCCAGCGTGCTCAGCGTGTGTGATGTATAGCTTGTTTGAATTTCCGTGGCCCATCGCGACGACGGGCGTGAGCGCGCTGTCTGAGGCGTCGGAGACAACTGAAACAAATAGCTCCGCAACATAACCCGAAAGCTCGGCAACGACGCTCGCGCCAGCTTCAACACCGCGTCCATGCTCCGCAGGTCAATCCGCAATGTCCATCTCCTCGACTTCCTTGCCTCTCGTGCGTTTGGATATAGGTCTGCTAGTGTTCTCGCTCCCGCGCACAACGTCGAGAGACTGTCCGCCTCTCCCCCGGCGACTGGCCTCAGGGACACGAAGCAGCAAGGTCACCGCACCCAAGATATCCCAGACCCAGACATCTTGTTCTTCAATCAGCGTCTCGTAGAACTTCGACGGGCTCTCTCAGCGCGTGACATAGGACGTGTCTGGGAGCATTGGACATGCTTGCGGGACAAGGGTCTCCTACCGCTATTTGGACCTCAGCTACGCAGGTACTCGGAATTGTTGGCCACCCTCTGTCCTCGAACAGCCCAGGCTTGGGGTCCTCATGACCGCAAAGCCATCGAGGAAATTGCGTTTTACGCTGCCACCAAGGGGGCTCCCGCCGCGTTGGTTGCATACATGGCTGCCCATCTGCGAAGTGGTGATCGCATGACTACTCTGAATTTGTACACGCGGTTCCTCCGGGCCATCGAGGAAAAGCCCTTCTCCCCAGACATCATTGCCTCGGAAGAGGATCTCGATTTTGACGAGATATTGGTCGACTTGCCGACTTATTCGCACCCCCACTGCTTGCACCCCCCCTCCATCCTTCTCGCTGTCATCGTTGCTTATGCCATTGGCGGTTCTTTCCATGATGCACTACGTGCTTACCTCCAATCCCCTACTCCGATTTCTCCGCGCCTCGTCACGGAATTACTATCTACCTTTCCCAGCAAGTCATTGACTAGCAAGGTGGAAGAATATGTCCGCAGGCTACGCATCGCAAGATATGTCTCCGAACCACGTTTCA
>QFEM01001001.1:0-12368 GCA_003316205.1 Boletus bicolor
GCCTACACAATCTCCAGACCTTAATCCCATTGAACATACTTGGAATCACCTCAAGAGATGCCTCTCATGTTATGAAAATGCTCCTACAGGTGTTCATCAATTGTGGGAAAGAGTAATGGAACAGTGGGGAAAGATTGATGAGGAACAGTGTCAGAAATGGATAGAAAGTATGCCTAGAAGGATTGAAGCAGTTATCAAGGCCAAAGGAGCTCATACCAAGTACTAGATATCTAGATAAATTTAGAGTCAAAAAACTGTCTGAATGAGTCATTGTTTTGAAATGGCTGCCAGTTTGTCAATTCTTATTCATATGTCTTAACATCTTGATGGATAGAAAGCCAAGGGTCAGTGCTTTATTTCATACACCTATATGTTAGGGTAAGGATTAGGGGTTATTGGGGAATAACACGTTTAGTGAAAAATGACCAAACATGTGGACAGTTTTTTGAGCCATTGTACTTTGGTGGGCAAAGGCAAAGAAAAGGCTGGGGAGGCTACCTCCCTTATAGAGCTTGAGAAGCTTATCATCACTGCTTGGCAGCAATTTTCCTCCAGACATGGTAAGCCTGCAGCTGGTACACAAGCACACAAGGTTTCTGTCATAAAGTGGAAAGGGAGAGATCTTCAATTTTCACAGCAGCAGCAGGGTGGCTTGCAACAGCAGTTGCAAGATCAAGGGAATGGCTAGCAGGGCAAGAACAAGAAGAAGCATATAAAGTGCTCTTAAGCTGGCCAGGAGAAACAAAAGCAGTGCAAAGAAGCACATTTAGCTGATAAATCAGCCATAGCCTCCTTTGTCTTCTCTGCTGCCAACATACTCTCACCTGCTGGCAAACCCACCTTCTCCACCACTGTTGACCCACTGTTAAGACCATGCTGATGATTTCCGGGTGTAACTCTGGAACTCCAGAGTTCATGGGAATAAGGATGTTGGCTTTACTGTATGTAGTGCGCCCTTGCTGTTGATCAGGTCCTTGGATTTTGGAACGGAGGTTTGGAGGTAAACAATACAATTGACTGAGGTTATGAGGGGTGAAGATGATTTAGAGAGGAAATAAGCTGGTGTCTAAGTTGATTATCTAGCTGAACTACAGTACTAGATACGAAGGTTTATATAGGTAAAACAGGAGATGGAGTACTAAAGTCCGGGGGTACAAGTATTTTCAGGGGGAGGTAACAAGACAGAGATGTGTAATCAAAGGGTCAATGGGTAACTACAGTAAGTCAGGGAGGGTGGGGATGAAAGGGTACAGGGTAAATGGAGTATTGAAAATGTACTTTACAGGATAGATGAAATGGAGGGGCAACTCCAGGGGACCAGGGTTGTGATATAGACAATATAGGTCCAGAGTTGGTGCATATAGCACTGGAGATATCGGAGATGTCAGAGGTGGACTCGTGGATTTACAGGATATGACAGTATCCCCCTCTTAGGCTTGAACCCCTGAGAGCCTTTAGGAATAATGTGGAGTTCGAGGAAAATCAGAGTCCGAATTGGAGATGAAGTCCTATAAGAGGAACACGGTCCTACCAGTGCTTCTCCATCTCAAACCACCATGTCTGATAACGGAGACATCGCCAATTGGTCCAATGCCTGCTTGGTGGAGAACGAAGATGACAACGATGATGTATGCACAGTGAAGTTCACCAAGTGGAGGTGATGAGCAAAAGTGAAGAAGGAGGCAGAGGCGAGGAGGAAGGCAGAGGAGGAGAGGAGGAAGGCAGAGAAGGAGAAAACACGTGAGGATGAGAGGCGAAAGGCTGAGGCAAAGTGTTTGATGGAGGCTGAAGAAGCAGCCAAAAGGAGAGTGAGTGCAGAGTTGTCAGAGGCTAACGGAGTAGTAGGCAGAGGTGGTGCAAGCACAACAAAGCACCAGCAAAGGGAAAGGGAAGGCCATGGAGCTTCCCACATGCAAGAGGTGCAACGACCATGGGCTCGAGTGTGAGCTTGGTCCAGGCAAGTCAATGTCATGCATGGAGTGTTGGAAGGTAAAGGTGAAGTGCAAAAGGCCGGGTGTGGAGAAACCAGAGTGGAAGAAGTGGAGGGTGGAGGTAGAGATTTTGGTTTTGAGGAAGAAAGCGAGGGTGGGGCCATCAGAGGAGGGCTTATCGGAGATAGGGTCTGGGAGGGAATTGGCAGAGATAGGTCGGGGGGTTGTAGAGATGCTTGGGGAGCTCCGAAATGCGATGGTGTTGGTGAGCAAGCGCCTTGATTGCCAGAATGAGCTCTTGGAGGAGCTGGTGGAGCTGAAGCAGGAGGAGGTCTACTAGATGGAGGCAGAGTCAGTGAAAGAGGAGTTGGATGGGGAGAGCGAAATAGTGAGGGAGGTGACGCAGTTGGGGGTGGAGGCCAGTGAGGTGGACAAGGAGGATACAGAGATGAAGAAAGAGGATGTGGAGGTTGAGAAAGAGGTATAGATGATGACGTGCTATGTAGATAAAGTATAATGAAAGAAATGCACAACAATGGGAGTTCGAAGTGAGGGCAGAGTAAGGCAGGGTAGGAGGAACGGAACGGAGCGGAGGTCCTCATCCCCTTCTTCAAGCCAGATGTCCCAGCATCTAGCAAAGGAAATGGATGGGCCAGAGTAAAAACGGAATGGGCACAAAGGACCATTGACAGGTTTCCAGAGAGATCGGTACATAAAGTTGAGGCTCATGGATTCCAAAAACAGGCTGGAGTACGAGAATATGCAGAGTTATGGAAGACAGAATGTATCGGAGGTAGGTCAGCCAGAAGAACTGGTCTGGAGTCTGCAGAGTCAATGTCAGAAGTATTGCCACTCATGCAAGAAGGAATGGGTGTTGGATTGGGCAAGCATGCATGTAGCCGCCATCATATGGTATACTTCTCGTATGATACATTCTTGTGGCTTCATATATTTCCTTTTCTTATCTGCTAATCATTAACCGTCCATTACACAGACGCCATCATTCTCTATACATGAATAACCCTCTTTACCCTTCTCATTGCTCTAGTATTACTGCTTTTGTATCTCACACCCTGATACAAATACCTATGAGTATATAGTTGCCCCATCAATGAGGTTCTCCCCTCAGTCTGTTGATCCACACAATGACTGAGATGAGCTACATTTGTATACCATTCACTATGTTGTTGTACTCATCTATACCTAGTTAGCTTCATCTAGGTAATTCATCCAGTCCGTTGATCCACATAATGACTGAGTTAGCTTTGTCTAGATTCCACAATGGGAGTAGGTACTGCCATCCAAATGCTCAACAGAGCATATGGTGGACGTGCTAGTGATTTCCTACATCCAAAAGGCAGCAGAGCCCAATGGAGGTGCATAGCAATGCAGGTCAGAGTGATAACATCTGTTGGGGAATGGACTTCTTCAACCCATGAGACTAAGGTGAATCATCATGGAGTCAGAGCTGAAAAGTCTGGAGCAGGAGAGTCTGAAGAAGTCAGGGAAGAGTGACAGAGGCAGCCATCAAGACTACATGTCCAGAGGTCAGAGATACAGGGTCAGGGGGTCCAGAGAAGGAAGGGATGCATACATTAGGATTATGCGACTGGCCATGAACACTTCATCAGCTGCGGAACGGAGTTGTCAGACTAGGAGTGGGGGAGCTTCAGACACTCTGTAGCTTTGTGATCAGAGAGGCCACAGAAGAAACAGAGGTGGAGGTTAAAGCGTCTTTGCCGTTCAACAGCGGAGAGCTTGCCATCCGGTCCTAGCACAGAGTCAGAGTCCTGGACAGAGGGAACTTTGGAGGAAATGAGGTCAGACTCAAAGTCAGAGTCAGAGGAGTGGGAGTTGGAAACATCAGAGCTGGATTCAACAACATTGGAGATGGGATCAGGGGTATCGGAGGTAGGGTCAAGGACATCAGAGGTGGACATGGAGCAAATGGAAGTGCCAGAGAGTTCAGATGAGGCTGGAGGAGCTCTAGAAGGGAGCGGGAGGGTGTTGGAAAGGGTGGTCTGATGAGCAAGCTCTGCTCTGCATTCCCAATAGCATGAGTCGATAGACTGTGCCTGGTCCCTCATGTCAGAAAGGGTAAGGGATTTACCAACACGAGAGATCTCATCTTTAATGCAATCCAAAAGTCCGAGGTAAAAGACGTGACAGAACGTACCATCTCCATAGCTCCAGAGTTGTGCAGCAAGGCGGTTGAATTCAATGACATACTTGGTAACACACTGGTTGGTACTCATGAAGAGGTGCCAGAGTTCTTGCTCTGCATCACCGATGGGGTCAAGTGGACTGAAATTCATCTGGAGTTCCAGAACAAACTCCTTGTAGTGGTCCATTCAGAGTGGATGGAAACTAGAGGAGGTTGATTCAAGCAGATCTGGCTCAAACTATTCAAAGGCCATACCTGTGAGGTAAGATTGCGCAAAGGTGACTTTGGCACAATTTGTTCAAAAGGCTCTAGGGCAGTCCTGAAAATTCAACTCACAGTGGACCAAGAAGGTCCGGAGTTTGTGAGGATTGGTGCTGTCAAATAGGTCTGGAGATTGGACCTTTGTTCTAGGGCCAGAGTTTCTTGGAGAGTGTTCAGAAGCCCTGGAAAGGCTGGCGATTGCCCTGGCAAGACTAGAGAGGGCATCTCATTCATCAGAGGGGACATCTGAATCAGATTCATCATTAGAGTCATCGTCAGGAGTAGACAGAGGAGTGGGGGTGACAGATGCCGCTGCTCATTGACTAGAGTGTTGGCCAGAGTTGCAGTGACCTTTAGGGAGTCTGGCTCCTGGAGTTGGAGTGCATGAGGGTGACGATGGAATTGGAGTTAGAGTACGACATGTGGAGAATCCACAGAATTGACTGATGGACTCTGGTCTTCAATGATTGCTTGTGAAGATACTGAGGGTGTCGTAATGAGATGAGGTGGGGGGAACAGAGAGTGCTGAGGGGGTCATGACAGGCATTACCACTTGGTATGAGTCTAGAGGATAAGGAAACCCAAGTAAGATGAACAGCAAGTGGGAGCTAGATAATACTGTTAAGACTGTGCCGATGATCTCTGGGTGTAACTCCAGAACTCCGGAGTTCATGGAAATAAGGACATTGGCTTCACTGTATGTGGTGCACCCTTGCTGTTGATTGGATCCTTGGATTTCAGAGCAGAGGTTTGGAGGTAAATAATATGATTGACTGAGGTTACGAGAAATGGAGATGATTTAGAGAGGGAATAAGCTGGTGTCTAAGTCAATTATCTAGCTGAACTACAGTACTAGATATGAAGGTTTATATACAGAGGTAAAACAGGAGACAGAGTACTAAAGTCCAGGGGTACAAGTATTTTCGGGGGGAGGTAACAAGACAGAGACATGTAACCAAAGGGTCGATGGGTAACTATAGTAAGTCAGGGAGGGTGGGGATGAAAGGGTACAGGGTGAACGGAGTATAATGAAAGTATTGGAAATGTACTTTACAGGATAGATGAAACGGAGGGGCAACTCCGGGGGACCAGAGTTGCGATATAGACGATATAGGTCTGGAGTTGGTACATACAGCACCGGAGATGTCAGAGGTGTCGGAGGTGGACTTGTGGATTTATAGGATATGACATGTTCCCACATATGCAGAATGCTATCTCTCTGGCACATTGCATAGGCATGATGCCCACTTGCAAAACTGTTCACACCTTGAACCTGGTGGCAAACCATCACCTTCTTACTCCCATACCCTGGCAGCCTACATTAGCACCTGCCATCACTACCTCATTCACTGACAATTCAACCATCGGCACTTCTATCATCCCTTTTTGTAAGCATAGCAACTCTCACTTCTTCTGTGATGACCTGGCTAGTTGCATGGGAGTACAAAACTATGGTGAATCAGACTTCAAACAGCTCAATCAATATATCACCCATCTGTCCCTTATTGGATCAAGCAAGATACCTCTTGAGGAATACCTTGAGGATCTCTCCACCAGTGCTCAAAAGGCCTGGAGAGATATCGATGATGAAGACATAGTTTCTCTTGGAGAAGAGTACTACAATAAGTACCTGGGAGATGTGGGAGAATTTGGGTTCAGTTTTGAACAATGGTCAGTAAATTCTCACCCACCTAACTCAGTAAAGTCCAGGGATACAAGTATTTTCGGATGTACAAGTATTTTCGGGGGGAGGTAACAAGACAGAGAGACGTGTAACCAAAGGGTTGACAGGTAACTACAGTAAGTCAGGAAGGATGGGGATGAACGGGTACAGGGTAAACAGAGTATAACAAAAGTATTGGAAATGTACTCTACAGGATAGATGAAATGGAGGGGCAACTGTGGGGGACTGGGGTTGCGATATAGATGATATAGGTCCAGAGTTGGCGCATATAGCACTGGAGGTGTTGGAGGTGTTGGAGGTGGACTTGTGGATTTATGGGATATGATGCAACCTCTGGAAGAATGTTGGGGCCAATCCCATTGAGTTGCAGGGAGGTCTTGTAAGTTAGTGCATGGTGAACACCTAAGTATGCCTCAGCATACTTAAGGTAGTGCGTCAAGTGGGATGGAGAGGGAACAAGCTGCATTGACGACAGAGCATTGTCACAGCTCTTCTGCTGCATTGGCATCTGAGGATTCAACAGCACAGGGCTAGCAGGCATGCATGTGGATGAATTAGCCAGGGTTGCAGTGCCTGCAGCTGAAGAAAAAAGACCTGATTGGGTGAGAGTCTGTATCAAAAGGATGGAGGTCAACGAGTTGACATCAATGGCTGGTGACGGAGGCGGTAACTGGGCTAAAGCTTTCTTTGCATGGAGAACAGGGGCCTTATTTGCAGGATTGAATGAATCGATATTGGGCAGAACAGATAGAGTTGTGTGACCCTCCTTGAGGGCATGAGCCCAATCAA
Source organism: Boletus bicolor (assembly GCA_003316205.1). Taxonomy (NCBI): domain Eukaryota; kingdom Fungi; phylum Basidiomycota; class Agaricomycetes; order Boletales; family Boletaceae; genus Boletus; species Boletus bicolor. The sequence continues at coordinate 6,830 of QFEM01001001.1, forward strand.
GAATCATTGGCTGTGTCAGGAGGATAGCTCTAAGAGGCCTAATATATGTCAATCCATTATCATGTTCATTCTTGTACTTCTGCTGAAGCTTGATGTGCCATCGACCCAAGCGGCTATCATGCTCAGCTTTCACAGACTGAGATTTCGCCTAGAAAATGGTAGTACACCAACTTTTGAGTCACACTGCATCAATTGAATGCAATGCATGCACCTTGTCACCACCTGAAGATTCTTCCAAGTTCGTGTCATTCCCAGAGCTACTAGCCTGCATGTGGGGCAGCTTCTGGATGTGTCACATGTCAATGAGAATTTTGATGGCACTAGATGCCTTGCTTTCAGTGATTTTTGTTACCATCTCCTGGTAATCGCCAACATTGTCAACATCGATTGCATCTGCAGCTCGTTGCCTGCAGTTGCCATTAGTTGAAATTGTGTAATGAGAGTAAATTAAAAAAAAATACCCCTTTGCATTTGGTAGAGTATATCTAAATGGGTAGCGTTTCTTCACTGTGACCTCGTAGTCATCCTGGCCATGCTTTTGGAGCATGCTCTGTAAAAAATCAATGTAGTTTGAGAACCTGACCGCAAACAAGAGTTCCTTTGTTTTTGTTGACTTCTCTTCCTTTGAGATAGTTTTACCTCGCAATGTCTTCTTCACCTTTGAATAGACAGTCAATGAAATGGAGAATACCTGCTCAGCCTCTGAGTCATCCTTAATGTCCCTAGTTGGGGATGGTGACAACATGACAGTCCATGACAAATAGAAAGAAAAAAAAAACGACTAGATATGTCTGGGGTCCTGGATACATGATGGCCAAACTATTCGAAAGATTTTGCAACTTTCCACGAACTTTTGAAAACCACTGTAATTCAACTTGGTGTAGGTCACTGTGCAGGAACTCTAGACCTTCTAAACTGGGCTGGGTTTATCCAAGTCATCCTTGAACTTCCCCCTCATCTCTATAAACCCATACTATTCATCCTCACTCACTACTCTCAAGCAGAACAGGCATTCCTTGCAGGAAGCCCCTCTCCTGATGGAAGTGAGGCCCCCTTTGCAAATGATGACATATGTAATCCTCCTTGTGCACGAGAAGCAGCCTACAGCCCCTTTGTGGAATCTCCTGTACCAGACTTCCCTCATTACAACCCCTCTCCCCTCCATAATCCATCTATCTCTCCCCATTTTGTTGCACACACTGTTAGCATCCCACAATGTTTTACTTGTGACTCTCTTAGCCATCATTATTAGTCTTGCCTGTGGTACCAATGCCTTTACTGCCATCATGTGGCATCTGAGCACTTCCAATGGGATTGTGTGGAACAACAATGCTCCCACTATTTCCAGACTGGACACTGTCCCTACTTCTGTTCCAACAACAATGGTGATGCCTTTTATCTCTATCCAGACAGAGAGGGTTTCTGGGAAAGTGAGGTCACTTCTGCCTTATATGGGGGTAATGTTATGATTCTTTCCTCTTGGTACAGGCTACCAGTTAGCCCCCTATTCTTTTCCTTACTTCACTCCTCATCTTGCTTCATTGACCTGTAACCAATATGCCTTTGTTTTCTTTTGTGACTGACTTCATGATAGATGGCCACTTTTCTCCAGGATAGCCTTTCCCCTTTGCCTATCCTTGTATTCCCTCTTTGGCAGTAGCATAGCTTGGTCCATGCCCCTTGCCTATCCTCATAAATACACTGCCCTTTGTATTACTACATCCTCAGCTAGTTCTATGCAATATCAGTGTTACTTCTGGCTACCAGGCTTGTGCCACTTGCAAGTGCCTTTGTCTGAGACCCCATCCACTCTAACAGTTAATGATCTACTGCTGAGTGATTGCTATAGCTAAGAATTAACACTCTCATGTCACACTAAATAGTTCAAGTGTCCAGTAGATCATCCAGATATTCTTTCAGAAATGTTGTGTAGTTATGGTGCTTGCTACATAGTAGCAAAGGTATTTATGAAGAGCTAGTGCTTTTGTTATGTTGAAGCACAACTCTTAGCTATAGTAATCACTTGGCAGTAGATCATTGACTGATAGAGTGGTTTGGAGATCTCAGACAAAGGCACTCACAAGTGACACAAGTTTGGTAGCCAAGAATAATGCTGATATTGTGTAAAACCAGATAAGGATATAATGGTACACAGGTGGTGTATTTAATGGAGACTGTAGTGCACAGACCAAGCTATAATATATAGGATAGCAGGTTGTAAACATGAAGATACTAAGTATAGTAGTTTTAGAAGGAAAAGTGGCTATTCATTATGGAGTTAGTCACAATGTCAGTTATGCCTAATCAAAGAGAGAACAAAGTAAGAAAAAGTAGTATGGAGAAAATGGTAGGCATAGAAGAAACAAAAAATTATAACAATGATAGGTTATGGAGATCTTTTGAGAGATACTGAGGAGTTTGTACGACTCTTTGGTAAAAGCTGAAATGAATTAGGGTCTGTGGTTAGAAACAAGGATGAAGGGTGTTACATTAGAGTGTAGCTCCTAGCTAACAACAACCTAAAGTGGCCAATCAAGAGATGGGAGGAAGACTCAGAGAGTGATGAAAAAGACACACAGCTTATCATTGGGGCCAGAAAATGTGGAAGCTGAAAGACCACACTGATATTGTATAGAACTAGCTGGAAAAATATAGTACAAAAGGCGGCTCTATATATAGTGCAAGGGAATGTGCACAGATCATGCTGTATACATAGCCACCTGCCATAAGTAGACAAAGGAAGAGAAACAAATTATAGCAGAGATGAAGTGAGGAAGTGATGAGAGGAGAAAATGAAGTAATCCTGCCAAGGGTAGGGCATAGGGTTATGACTAAGCAGGATAGATAAGGGACAAAGAACAGATGATGCAGAAGAACAAATGTATCTAGTAGGAGAAGGGATGCATCATTAGAGAGAGAAAAAAGGAAGCAACAAGACACAAGTTGTGAGTGCTAAAGAGAACAAAAAAGAAAATTGTAACAGAGGTTAGTTCATGGGCACACAATACATAAATATTAAATAGAATAGCTAGGTTTAAAAAAGAGTAAATATCATGTGTGGGAATAAAAACTTCTTTTGAGAAATAATCAACAATAACACAAATAGCCATAAAAGAATGTGATTTGGATAAACCCATAATAAAATCAACTGAAAGATCTCCCCATGGTCATTTAGCCACTAGGAGTGGGAGAAGTCACCTGCTGGTGCCTTTTTCCTACTCTTCATGAGGTGCACACTTGGCAGCTATTTACATATGTTTTAATGACCTTTGTGACACCATGCCATAAAAAGTATTGTGTGAGAGTATGAATGGTTTTGAAATATCTGCCATGACCAGTAATAGGAAAATCATTGAATAAAGTAAGGTGATGAGCACATAAGGGTTCAGGGATAAAAACTTTGTTTTTGTCATTTTTTATGTGTGTGTGCCTGTTATATCCCATATTTCTTACAAGTCCAACTTTGGCATCTCTAGTGCTAGATGTAACAACTCTGGACTTATACCACACCTATTGTAACTCCAAATCTCCAGAGTTGCCTCTCTGTCTCATATATCCCATAATGTACATTTCCAATATCTCATTATCTCCATTCACCCTATATCCTGACTTACCTGTTCTCCCTGACTCCATCATAGTTACCCATTGACCCTTCAGTTGTATGTCTCCATGTTGTTACTCACCCTCAAAAATACTCCTCCCCTCAAAAATACTCTTACTCCCAGATTTAGTAACTCTGCCTTCCATTTTGACTTTGTATATAAACTCATACTGATAGGTCTTGTACTACAGTTCAAATATCATATTAGATTCATCTCCACTCCTCTGACCCTCAGTCTCCTTCTGACCATCTCCAACAGTCTTCATAAATCCAGAACAACCAGACTCTGACAAAAGCACATGTGGATTGTGTCATTCATGGCAGAGTCATAACAACTTTGCTATATTGAAAGTATAATAAAAATAAAAGCCAAAAAGTAACAGAAAGTGTTTTTAAAGTGTCTGGCTGGTATATAATCTGATCCAACACTTCACAGCCACCAGCCAGACACCACAGCCACCAGCCAGACTTCACAGCCACCAACCAGACACTACAGCCACTGGCATGATGCTTATATAACCTGGCATGACACTGGCATGACAGCCAGACATCTTTGACCCCAAAAAAGTGAACTCATATGGATAGATTTTTTTCAAAACAAGTCAAAATCAATTTACATGTACTTATCAAAAACTCTTGTTTTCTTTATCTCATCTTTCACAATTTCTCCTACCAAATCACAATCGTAGACTCTCATCAACTACAAACAAACTCATCCATACCTCCTCTTTTACTCACCTCGTCATCACTAGTCTACTCCCTGTGTATGCTTACTCCACTATGTGCTTCAGTATTCAAACAAATAAATATGAATATTATCCATTATCCATTATCCATTATCCATTCTCATTCTCCTTTATCAAAATCTCATCTTTCTTCCACAACCACTTCATAAAACATCTCAGCATTTACATAGCACATTCAAAAATGTTACAAACAATTTCTTCTCAACAAGAAAAAAAAATCCATTCAACATTATCAAGTCATTAAATTTACTCCTATATCTTTCTTTACTATATTCATACATATTCTTTACTACATTAAAGTTTGTAATATGCTTTCATGTCTCCCTCAACACCATTCTCATTTCATCTATGTATTATACTGTCACTGAAATCACATTAGATAGTCGTGCTCTTCAACTTGGGTCAATACTCACTCACCACTCACCACTCACCACTATCCTTTCACTCTAGACAATTTCAAATATCAAAACAATACATATTTTCAATCCACACCTATCCTGTTCACCCCAGACCTCCAACCTTCTGTATACAGTAAATATGTCAGAGAGGTTGCCTTGATACCAATCCAAGCTTCTTTTCCAGCACTTCATTGTAGTACCTGTGACGGTGCTAGTAATCATTCTTACTCAAACTTTGTAAAACTTTGCAGCATTCATCCTCACAATAAATAAAAATAAGATTCTCAAACTTTGGAAATTCCAAGTATTCAAATAATACTAATACTTCAGTTGGTGGCTGTGCTGATAAAGAACTTGCTCACTCAACTAACATCTATTGTCTCATTACATCATGTTGACAAAATACCACCAACTCCAATAGGACTTACAGGACTTTAGAGCATCAGAGCCCTAGTGTTATAATATGAACATTTTCAAACTTTTTCAGACTTCAACTTTTCATCTTTTCCAGTCATGTGATCAGTGCATGTGACCGTGGGAACCAACACATGACCAGGTCTAGAACCAATGACGTCATACCTCATGGTACCTGCGCCCTTTTAATTTCCGCTCTTCTCACACTGCCTCTTTAATCTCCATCTCTTCTTTTCCCGTGCCTGGCTTCTACACTTAGTCTATTTATGGTAGTTCCTCTCATGCATAGCATGGTCTGTGCGCGCACCTGTAACATATATAAAGTAGACACTTGCGACTGGAATCCCCAGTCTAATCCACTTGTTTGTTGCTTCACTGGT
>QFEM01001010.1:0-16675 GCA_003316205.1 Boletus bicolor
GCACCCCATCCCGACACTTACCCCGCTCACACCCTCGCTTCGCTCGGGTGTTCGCTCCCCCTAACCTAAGACTTGACTTCGGGTTATCGCCAACCCTTAGTCTCCCTCCGAACTACTCCAACCTCTCCGTAAATCTGAGACAAGGACTCTGATGAGGGCGCACCACATACGGTGAAGTCAACGTCCCACCCCCCTCAAACTAACTCTGGAGTTCTGGAGTTTGTACCGGAGTTGACCTGGTTTTAACAGTATATTTGAACTCATACTTGTCCAAGAGTCCGCTCACGATGTCCACTCGTGTCACTATATCTAGGACTTGTGCCATCGGTGTGAACGCCAATGCATCCCCTCGTTTCAACCCTCTTAGCTTATTTGGAAATAGTTGTCGAGGTCCCAAACTTGTTGACCAATTCCAGAGTTTTTCAGCTCGACACACCCCCATCTCTGCTTTCCCAAGAATGCCCCCAACCGCAATCTCCTACTCCAGGAGTGCGTATCATTGAGCTTGACCTTAAAGAAGACCCCTCTCCTTCCCCATCACATTTCAGCCAGTGCCCAAGTGAAGGAGCACCTGGTTTCCATACACCATTCAACAACAGTGGTCCTCCGGATGACCCCAGAGATGACCTGTCAAATGACGACTCTGACTTTCCCAGTGATGATGGAGATCACCCCTCTGATTCTGACGATGAGCTTATACCACGAGATACCCTTTCTCAGCTTGTGAGCACCATCAAAGGCCTGGCTCATTCCTCCCATTGTCCTGCCTCCAAGTCTACTTCTCGCACCAAAGTCCACAAACTGGATCAGTTTAATGGGACAGATCCCTGCAAGCTCCAAGTTTTCCTGGTATAGTGCGAGTTAAACTTCCAGGACCGCCCTAAAGCCTTCAAGCTGGACTGTGCCAAAGTCACCTTCATGCAGTCCTACCTCAAGGGTATGGTGCTGGAGTGGTTTGAACCGGACCTGCTCCAGATGAAAGAGCCCAACCTCCATCCGCTCTTCAATGGATGACTTCACGGAGTTTGTCCATGAGCTTCAAACCAACTTTGGTCCCCATGATCCCATCAGAGATGCAGAGCACCAACTTGACCATCTTTCAATGAAGGATGGTCAGAGGATCAACAAGTATGTGGTCGAGTTCAACCACATCGCTTCACAGGTCTGAAAATACAGAGAAGGTGCCCTCTGGCATTATTTTTATAATAGGCTTCTTGATCGTATCAAGGACAAGGTCTCTCACATCGGAAAGCCTTCAACGCTCCCCGACCTTCGTCATCTCACTCAGTCTATCAATGCGCACTATTGGGAATGCAAGTCCGAGATTACCTGTCAGGCAAAGCCCGCTCCGTCTTCCTCCAAACCCACCAACAAATCATCCACCTCTGCATCTTCTGCCCCCGCCCATAATTCTGGTAGCTCCAAGGACTCCAAGGACTCCAAGGGTAAGGCTGCCTCTACCTCTTCTTCTCTCCCCCGAAAACCAACCTTTCGTCGAAACTTGGCAAGGACAGCAAGCTGACTGCCACCAAACAAAAGCACCACTTCAATGAAAAGCTTTGCATGTTCTGTGGTCATGCAGGACATATGGCCAAGGACTGCTTCTCATGCGTCCAAGGGCTGTGCTGCTACCACCACTCCAGAAGCCAAACTGGAGGCCTCCTCCAAGGCAAAAAAATAGTTCCTGACCTCCATAACTCCGCACGGGAAGGAGGTCATAGTGATTCCAACCGTGCACAAAAGAAGATTTGTCTCAACATGTCCACTCTCTCTGATCCCAAGTCTCTTATGCCCTCCGTTTCACTTGCCTCTTATCCTATTCCTCCTTTCCCCACACTTGTAGACCCAGGTTCCTCTGATTGTTTCATTGATACTGCCTTTGTTAACAAACATAAACTTTCCACCTACCCCATGCCTCTGCTCCAACTCTGCCTCTTTGACAAAACCACAAACAGCACCATAACTCGAGCCATAAACCTCTCCATCTGTTTTCAAACCAGTGATATCACTCCAACAATGTTATATGTCACTCTGCTGGATTCCTCCTGTTCCCTTGTTCTAGGACACAACTGGCTCACCCGCCACAATCTGTTGATTGACTGGGTTTTGAGCTGTATCTCTTTCCGTGCACCTGAACAGAGTTTGCCACCAACTCTGAGCTCTCCTCCACAACCTATGGCTGAACCAACTCCACCCAATCCACCATGTTTCTCTAACCACAAGGCACCTCCGATTGTGCTCATCAGTGCACCCACTTTTGCACTTGCTTGTCGCCTCGAGGGTTCCATGAAGTTCAGTATGCAGATTCGCCCTCAGGAGAGTGATCTCTGTTCCACCTCCATCTCCTCTGATCCCACTGATCTCTCCAGTGTTCCTCCGGAGTATCATGACTTCACTGATGTCTTCAGCAAAAGCAAAGCCAATATGCTAGCTCTGCATCGTGAACACGACTTAAAGATCTATCTGAAGGATGGCACTTCACCTCCTATCAGAACTACACACTCCCTTTCTCCCTCTGAACTCAAGTCACTCTGTGCCTTCCTCGATGAGCACCTGGCAATGGGGTTCATTCGCCCCTCCTCCTCCCACGCCACTCCAGTCTTCTTTGTCTGCAAGAAGGATGGTTCCCTCCATCTATGTGTCGACTTCAGAGGACTTAACAAGATCATGAAAAAGGACCACTATCCTCTTCCCTGCATCTCTGACCTCCTAGACGCTCCGAGCCATGCCAAGATCTACACCAAAATCAATTTCCAGCACGCCTATTACCTAGTCCATGTTGCCGAAGGAGACAAATGGAAGGCTTCCTTTAGAATGTGCTATGGCTTGTATGAGTGGCTTGTTATGCCATTCAGTCTTACCAATGCCCCTGCAGCATTCCACCAGTTTGTTCACACTGTCTTCGCTGATCTCCTAGACATTTGCAGTATAGTCTACCTGGACAACATCCTCATCTACTCCACAGACCTCACTTCCCAGAAAGAGCATGTCCGGGAGGTCCTCCAGAGACTCCAAAAACACAGCCTCTATGCAAAGCCCAAGAAATGCAAATGGTTCACTGACACTACTAAGTATCTCAGTTACTTCCTCTTGCCCTCCGGTCTCACTATGTCTTTGGACAAGATAAAGACTATATAGGAGTGGCTGGAACCTTGGAAGGTCAAAGACATTCAATCATTCCTCAGCTTCACCAATTTCTACCATCGCTTTATCGCAAACTACTCCAACATTGTCATCCCTTTAACTCGCCTTACTTGCAAAGGCACTCCTTGGTTCTTCAGTGATGATTGTCACTCCACCTTCTCCACCTTGAAAGATGCCTTCACTTCTGCTCCCATCCTCACTCATTGAATCCCAGATGCTCCAATGATTGTAGAAACTGACACCTCTGACTACACTATTGCTGGTACCCTCTCCCTCTGTTGTCCAGATGAGGAACTCTAGCCAGTCATCTTCTACTCTCATATGCTTTCCGCCCTGGAGCTCAATTATGATACCCATGACAAGGAGCTTCTTGCCATTCACAAGTCCTTCTGGACTTGGCAGCACTATCTTGAAGGTTCTGGCACCCCCACTGACATCATCATTGACCACAAGAACCTTGAGTATTTTGCTACGACTAAACTCCTGACTCGCCAGCAAGCCCGGTGGTCAGAATTCCTTTCCCAATTCCACATGGTCATCTGTTTTTGCCCTGGATGCCTTGATGTGAAGCCCGATGCCCTCACCTAACACTGGGATGTCTATCCCAAAGAGGGGGATAAGGACTACGCTTGCATCAATCCCCACAATTTCCACCCCATCTTTACCCAAGAACAGCTCACTGTGTCCCTCTGGGCTACCTATCTCGCTGTGCCAGTCCTCCAGGCAAGCACCCTTTATGATGTCGAGCAGCTCCACAATGACATCCTTACCACCCTCCCATCCGATCCTCTCACCGAACTCCACATGTTCTCTCCTAAACCTTCCAATTCTCGTTGGTCAGTTGACTCTGATGGCTTCCTTTGTTTGGATGACCATATCTATGTACCTAACTCTAACAACCTCCAACTTTGTGTTCATCACCCTCTCTCTGAACATTTCGGCCAGAACTGGACTTTGGAACTTATTCGTTGCAAATATACTTGGCCAGGTATTGTCATACATATCCCATAATTCACCCAAGTCCAACTCCGGCATCTCTGGTGCTATACGCACCAACTCCAGACCCATATCATCTATATTGCAACTCTGGACCCCCGGAGTTGCCCCTCCATTTCATCTATCCTGTAAAGTACATTTCCAATATCTCGTACCTCCATATTACCCTATGCCCTGACTTCCCCATTATTCCTGACTCCGTTGTAGTTACCCGTTGACCCTTCGGTTAGTTTCCTCCATCTCATTACTCACCATAGAAAATACTCATCCCCTCGAAACTACTTGTACCCCCGAAAATACTCAGACCCTCGGACTTACTCCTCCATCCCTGTTCGTACACCGTATATAAGTACTTACCAATAGGGCATGTACCTCAGTTTGAATATCACATTAGACTCACCTCCACCTCTCTCTGATCATCTCTGAGTCTTGACGGCTCACCTCTGACCCAACCTCTGTTGAACTAAGGTTACTTGTAACCTCTCATTCACCCTCCAACCACCTCCGTAAATACGGGACACCGGACTCGAACAAGGGCGCTACAGTGAAGCCAAAGTCCCATTGCCTCATACATAACTCCAGAGTTTCGGAGTTCATACCGGAGTTGATCCAGTCTTAACAGGTATCAGGACATTCGTCAAGGACTATGTTTCCTTCTGTACCTCCTGTGCTCATGCAAAGCTTCCACAGCACTGTCCTTATGGACTCCTGAAGCAGCTCCCCATTCCTAAGAAGCCATGGAACTCCATATCCATGGACTTCATTGAACAACTTCCTGAGTTCTCTGGATTCACAGCCATACTTGTAGTTGTAGACCGCCTATCCAAACAGTGTATTTTCATCCCTACACACAACACAATTACCTCTCCGGAGCTTGCAAAACTCTTCCTCCTCTATGTCTTCTCAAAGCACAGAGTTCCCTCCCATATCACCTCCAATCGAGGAACCAAGTTCATCTCACATTTCTTCTGTTCCCTCAGAAAAGCTCTGGACATACGACTCCACTTCACCTCCGGTTATCATCCTGAAGGAGATGGCCAGACGGAGTGGATGAACCAGACTCTTGAGCAGTACCTCCGCATCTATTGTAATTACCAGCAGGACAACTGGTCCAAACTCCTGCCTCTTGTGGAGTTCTCTTATAACAATGCCCCCAGTGCTACTACAGGTGTCTCTCCATTCTTTGCCAACAAGGGGTATCACCCCAACATCTCCATTCATCCTGAATGAGATCTCACCTCTGCTGATGCTCGAGAATACTCCGTCGATCTCGATTTCCTCCACCAGTTCCTCCGTGAAGAGATGGCCCATGCCCAACAATGTTATCAAGAACCCACAGATGCCAAGCAAACTCTGGTGCTGAACTTCAAAGTCGGTGACCAGGTTTTCGTGAAAGCTAAGTACTTTCGCTCCACTAGACCTTCAAAGAAGCTCTTTGAGAAGAACTTGGGGCTGTATACCATTATTGTGCAGGCAGGAACCCACTCCTTCACCCTCCGACTCCCAGACTCTATGAAGTCTGTCCACCCTGTATTCCATGTCTTCCAGTTAGAACCCTCCATACCCAACACCATTCTGAATTGGACACAACCTCCACTGCCTCTGGTCAAAGTGGATGGAGAACCAGAGTTCAAGATCTTGGAGATCCTTGACTCAAAAATAGATTGGAGATGAAGAAACTGCAAATTACTTTATCTCATGCAATGGTCTGGTTATGAAGATACTGACAAAGAAACCTCCTGGCTGCTAGCTATGGAGCTCGGACATGCCTCCAAACTCGTCAAACATTTTCACTCCCAGTATCTAGATAGACCCAGACCTCACTCTGTTTGATTGGACACAAACAGTTTATTAAGACCATACAAGGATGACAAATTATCTACACTTCCTCTTCCACCTCCACACTCTCATTGTTGTCCTCGTCCATGTCACCCTCCGCCATCTCTGCATCCTTTTTCTCCATTGCCTGAATTCTCTCTGCCCTCAACTCCTCCCTTTCCTCTGCCACCGCGCTCTCTTCCCCATCCTCCATCTCCTCCTCCATGTCCTCATCCTCTTTGTAGAGCTCTGTGGCCTTTAAATCGACCAGCTGGCCAAAAAGCTCGCCTTGCATCTTCATCTGCTCATTTTAAGCCCAGACCACATTCTGGAGCTCCCTCACTGCTGCTGTCATTAGCCTGGTCACTTGCATCCAGACCTTTATCGTCTCTGCGAGATCCCCTTCCTGTGAGGACCCTGCTCTGGCGCTCAAACCCTACTCCAACTCATCCATCCACCTTTTCTTCTTTGCCAACTGCAAGTTCCCCTCTGCAGCCTTTCTCTTCCTCTGTGCTGGCTTCTCCACCTCTTCTGTCCCCGGTCAGATGCACTTTGCCTTCATCCGATGGCATTCCTCATACAATGTCGACTTTCCAGGCCCAAGGATGCACTCAAGGTCCTTGGCAATGCACCAAGTGCACGCCTCCTCCTCTGGGACCTCCTTCACCTTCGTCTTGCTTGGTCCGGTGTGCTGCTGCTGCTCACACACCTCCTCAGCCTAGGCTCTGTCAGCTCCCAATCAACTCTGAAGTTATTTTAACTCACCCTCTTCTTGACTGCTGCCTCGGCCACCTTGTGCCTCTCCCTCTCACACACCTTCTCCTCTGCCTTCTTTTGCTCCTCCTCTGCCTTTTTCCTCACCTCCTCCTTCTTCTTCGCTTTCACCCGCTGCCTCCATTCAGTGAACTTCACCGTGCACAACTCATTGTCATTCTCTGCCAAGCGGGCATCAGACCAATTTTGGATTTCTGAGATATCGGACATGGTGGTGGTTTGGAAAAAAAAGATGCCAGTAGAACTGGCTGTTTTTTATGGGTGTTTACCTCTGACCTACAACTTTTGGACTCCAATTTTTATAACTCCACATTATCACTAATAGGCCTTTAGGGTTTCAGGCCTAAGAGGGGGATACTGTCATATCCTGAAAATTCCACAAGTCCAACTCCATCACCTCCAACACTTTCATTCACCAACTCCGGGCCTATCTCTACAATATCACACCTCCAAGCCCCTGAAGTTTCTCTCCATCTCATATCTGTTGAAGCAGGGCATGTAATGGCAGAGCTATGCACAGGATGACATACCTGGAGTACCTGACTTAATGAAGTGGGCACTGGTTTGAGATTAAGATCAATTGTAACTCAGCACAGCTGAGTTTATATCTAAATACATATAATGAGCGTATGAACTATTATACATATAAAGTATTACTACATCCAACACTCTCCCTTGTCTGATATACCATAGTAAATCTAGACATATTGTAAAAGTTCAATCGCTCAATCCATAGGAAAGGTGAGATTCCGAAATTCCAAACTGAGTTGTGATCTAAATTTCTTGAATTTGATGTATTCGAGGTTCTTGGTAAACATATCTGCAGGCTTGTCATTCCCAGGAATATAAAATAGACTGACCTGTTTAAAGGTCATCACAGCATCACAAACAAAATGATATTTGATCATAATGTATTTGGATTGTTTTTCAGTAACAGGATTTTCAGCTATGAATAGCAATCCTTGATTGTCACCACAGATGGGAATGGGCTTAAGGTTATACATGATTTCCTCGAACATCTGTTTTATCCATATGACTTGGCAAGAACAATCACTCAAAGCCATATATTCTGCTTTAGTAGAAGACAGAGCAGTGGTTTTTTTTAAGTGTGAGTTCCAAAAAAACACTCTATTCACTAATTTTAGGTAATAACCTGTTTGCGAGTGACTGGTGATTTTATCTTGACCCCAGTCAGAGTCAGTGCAGGCAATAATGCCTTTGCCAAAGTCACCATCATAAACTAGTGAATAATCACTAGTGCTGACTAAGTAATGACAGATGTATAGAGCCTTCTCAAGATGCTCTTGTGATGGGTTGGCAGATTGACGGGCGAGTTGTGTTACAGCATATGAGATATCAGGCCGTGTGCCAATCATGAGATATAATAACAATCTTATTACAGTTTGGAACCAAGTACAAAGCTCTGGGTTCACAGGACCATCATTCTTCGCTAGGTAATATCCCTGCGGTAAAGGTGTGCGTACTGGCATTGCATTGATCATTCCACAGTGTTCCAACACTTTGTCGAGGTAATTCTGCTGGTCTATTATAATGCAGTGACCTTCTCGATGAATGTTCATTTGGAGGAATTCAGCTGGTTCCTCAAGATCACGACATTCCCACTTTTTCATGAAAGTGGCCTTAAGTCTTTCGACCAGGCTCTTTGAGGGACTGCAAAAGATTGCGTCGTTGACATATATTATAGTGAGTACTATGTCGTTCCTCGCTTGTACACAAACAGACCGGTGTCAGTTCTGAGCCATTCAAATCCTAGTTCCTTCATGGAAGTGTCAAGCGCATGCCATCATGTAATGCTGGCTTGTTTAAGGCTGTATATGGCACATAGGAGTTTGAGTACCTTCCCTTTTAAATGAGAGGGGGCATACCCTTCTGGAAACTCCATGTAGAGCTCTTCTTCCAGAATGCCATATAAATAGGCAGATCGGACATCAAGTCCTGAGAAATGCCAGCCATTTATGGCTGCTAGGGCGAACATGCATTGCATCATTTCAAATTGCACAATAGGCGAGAATATTTGGTCATCATCTAATCCTTCAACTTGGGAAAAACCTTTCGCTACTAATTGTGCATGTTTCCAGCTATCAGACTTGACATTAAAGACCCATCGATTTTTTATAACCTTGTGATTACCAGGATGATTGACTATTTCCCATACCTTTCATTGCTTGAGCATTTCAAGCTCACTGTCACAGGCCTTCTGCCATGCAGATTGTTCTGCTGCAGGTAATTTATTTATGTCCCGAAGGAACCATTCCCAATAGTTGGGAGAATTGGATGACTGTGCGAATGGAATTGTGCATGAACAGAGAAAATTAATGAGAGCATCTCCCCCTTCATTGGTGATCCACTCAACATCATCCTCAGAAGGAGTAGGCGATGGAGGAAGGCCACCAGGGACATTAGGAGTGTCCGGCACCTGTTCCTTTTCTTTTACCTCACCAACCAATTTCTTCCAAGTGGAAGCCTTCTCAATGTCCTTCACTTGTTCTGTAAGATGGCATCGCTCATGATGAGGAGGTAAAGCTGGAGGACCAGCAGGAGGTGGTCTAGGGGCATGAGGAGGTGTAATAGGAGGTGGTGGTGGAGTAGGTTCGCAAACCGGCATATGTGGTCGCTCAGGCTGTGAAAGCGGTGGGACCGGCACTGGGTCATCATCCTCTAACTCCAAAGGGTCTGAGGGGTGTTCCTCTGTAGAATGGGGTTTTCTTGGAGTGTGACTGATGGGCTTGTGAGGCCTAGCTCCTGAGCACCTGGGAAACAGGTTCTCATTGAATACGGCATAGGCTGATGTATGTAGGAAGTTGTTGGGTCACATGAGCAAGTAGTTCTGCGAACTCCCAGTTGCTATGCCAAGGTAAACCATGAGCTGTGATTTGGGTTGCAGCTTACCCTTTCATGTCTCATTAGGAAGATGCACATAGGCACCACATCCAAAGACCCTAAGGTGTGAGACTGAAGATTTCTCCCCCTTAAGTAGTTCATGGGGAGTATGCCATTGAAGTCTGTTCATAGGCGTGATATTATATATATGAGCTGCATGTAAAATCATGAACTCCCAGTAGGAATCAGGTAAACAAGCGTGCAGATGCATTGATTGTGCCTTATCCATCAAAGTGTGAATTAATCGCTCAGTGCAACTGTTTTGTTGGTGCACATATGGGGCGGATTGGTGTATATGGATACCATTATCTCGCAAATAATCCATGAATGCCTTTGAAGTGAATTCACCTCTGGCATCGGATTTGAAGCCTTTAATATTGGCATTATATTGTGTGCAGATATATGAAAAGAATTGTTTAATGGCTTTTAAAGCCTGATCCTTGGAACGCAAACATGTAACCCATGCCATTGAGATATAATCGTCATAAAAGACGATGGCATATTTATATTTATGATAGGACTCGACCTCAAATGATTTAAGGTCAGAATATATCAACTCAAATGGCGTGGTTGCCCTTCGCTCAGTATGAGGAAACATCCTATTGGGTTGTTTGCCTAGTTGACATCCAGGACAAATCTTATCATTTTTTGGTATCTCCACGTCTAGGAAATCCTTTAAATGCTTTCACGCAGCTTTAAGTACATCCTTTGAAGGGTGTTCCATGCAGTGATGTAGGAGATCATAACTCATAGAGGCCATGACTAATTTGGCATATGGATTGATAGAGGGCGCGCAGATCCAGAACATGGTATCAGCACCATGAGAATGAAAGGACAGTATAGTCCTCTTGGCACATTTGCCGATAAAATTGATGCGACCTGGATAAGCCGCAATGGTGATGCAGTGGTCCTTGAGCAATGTGCCCATGAAAATGAGCTTGAGGTTGCATTGTAACATGTATACCACTGGCGATAAACACATAGGGTGACCATCAAACTCAACAATGATGGTGCCTTCACCTAATATTGGTGCCTTTCCATTTGCAGTTTGTGAGAATTGTGGCTGTTTATACTCAGCGTATTCAATGAAGTCCTGTAGGTTAAAAGTAAAATGACCAAAGCTCCTGAATCAAGTAGCCAGGTGTCTGGAGGCAGACCAGAATGGTCATGTTTGCGTTCTTTGCCTTTGCTGGAGGACTTATTACAATCATCACACCATGCAGAAGGGTAACAAGGTAGTATTTTTCGTTCACTACCTACTACAGACAAACAAGTATATGACATGTTTTTCTGCGGCAAAGAAAATTGCACATCAGTGTCTAAGTTGGTTAAGTGAGAATTGACTGACCATTGTTCAAAAGAGAAGCCAAAATCTCCCGCATCTCCCAGGTACTCGTCATAGTACTCTTTCCTGAGAGAAACCATGTCTTCATCATCGATATCCATCCAGGCTTTTTGAGCACTGTTGGAGAGATTCTTGAGGCATTCCTCAAGAGGGATTTTACTTGGTCCAATGAGGGATGGATGTGTGATATATTGATTGAGCTGCTTGAAGCCCGATTCGCTGTAGTTGGAAACTCCCAGATGACTAGCCAGGTCATCATGGAAGAAGGGAGCAATGCTACATTCCCAAGGAGGGGCGATGAAAGTGCTGACAATTGGATCATCAATTGTGGAAGTAGCGATGGCAGGTGCTGATGTAGGCTGCTGGGGTACAGGGGCAAGAAGATGGTAGTTGGCCACTGGGTTCAGAGTGTGAACTGTTTCGCATGTGGACGTCATGCCAAAGCGATGCACCAAAGATATCATGTTCTGCATATGCAGAAACACGGGAGGACCATATGATGTCACACCAGGAGTATGGGTGAGTTGGCAAGGGTCAACGGTGGTGGAGAAGGTGGGTTTGCTGGCAGGAGAGAGGATGTTGGCAGTGGAGAAGATGAAGGAGGCAGTGGTGGATTTGTCTGCAAGGTGAGCTTCCTTGCACTGCTTCTGTTTCTTCTGACCAGCCTAAAAGTGCTTACCACACTTATTCTTGTTCTTGCCCTGCTGGGCGTTGCCTTGACCTTGCAACTGCTGCTGCTGTGAAAATTAGAGATCTCCCCCTTTCCACTGTATGGCAGAAACCTTGTGCGCTTGTGTGCCAGTGGCAGGCTGTCCACATCAAGAGGAATGTTGCTGCCAAGCAGCGACGATGAGCTTCTCTAGCTCCATTACTGATATGGTTTTAGTCTTCTTGCCTTTTCCTTTACCAGTTGAGGCATCCTCCAAGGATGCCTGATTCATCATGGTGGAGAGAATGTCCGCATAACATGAAATCTTGGAGAGGACCAGCATCATTTGGATTTTCTGATTGATGGAATACTTTAATTCTTCAAGTCGCGCAAATTGGGCGCAGATCTTTGAGAATGTGGGAGCGGGGTGCAAGATTTCTGGAATAGTGAGATTGAGGAGAGTCCGAAGCTCTGCAAAGGCAGAGGCAATAGAGGGAGTAGTGAAGTTGGCCTCAAGACAATCATAGAGTTGCCTGGAGTTCAAGCTGCTTGGATAGCTGGAAGCTATATGGTGTTCCAGTTTAAGACATACTGTATAAAGCCTGTGGCCTTATTGTCCTTGTTGTTTCATGCTTTGATAGTGGTGGAGTTGTTGGTGACAATGTTCTTGCCGGCCTTGTCCCATACGTGATTGGGGCAATTAGTATGGAAGACCATCCAGACACCTTGGGAATAGAGGAAGGCGTTCATGTCGACACGCCAACGTTGGTAGTTGGTGCCATTGAGGTGAGGGAGGTCTTTGAAGGTGTTGGACATTTTTTTGATAGGTAGAGATCTTTGGGATTCAAAGACATCAGTACTTGACCATAATCTAAAGAAAATGGGGGCAAAGTAAATCGCTCATTCCTGAACACTTTCAGAGCCCTGCCACTGAAGTGACATAGTTCCCCCCTGGAATATCCAGGTGAGCAGTCCAGCATGAAAACGCGTAGACATGTCTACGTTTGAACCTACTCAGCATAAAAACATGTCAACTCAGTAGGCATGGTCGCCGTGCATAAAGCACAGGTGGGGCTCATAACCTGTTGAAGCGGGGCATGTAATGGCAGAGCCATGTACAGGATGACATACCTGGAGTACCTGACTTAATGAAGTGGGCGCTGGTTCAAGATTAAGATCAATTGTAACTCAGCACAGCTGAGTTTGTATCTAAATACAATGAGCATGTGAACTATTATACATATAAAGTATTACTACATTCAACAATATATCCTTTAACAAACAATTTCCAATACTCTTGTTACACTCCATCTACCTTGTACCCTTTCATCCCTGTTCTCCCTGACTTACTGTAGTTACCTGCCGACACTTTGGTTACATGTCTCTGTCTTGATACTTACCCTAGAAAATACTGGTACCCTAGAAAATACTCTTACCCCCCCAGACTTTAGTTCTCTGCCCCCCGTCTCCCCTCCATATATAAAGTCCCCCATCTAGACTTGTAACCTTAGTTCAAATATCATCTTAGACTCACTCCTTTCTCTTTGACCCTCTGTCTGAAAGTCTTGATGACTTCTCCGACTACCTCTCACTTGACTTTGGGTTATCACCAACCCTTAGTCTCCCTCTGACCTACTCTGACCTCTCTATAAATCCAGGACAAGAACTCTAACAAAAACGCACCACATATGGTAAAGCCAATGTCCCACCCCCCTCAAACTAACTCTGGAGTTCCGGAGTTCATACTGGAGTTGACTCGGTCTTAACAGTTGTGACTTGTTCCTCTTCTTTTGTCTACTTATCATTTTTGGCTACACACGGAGCATGGTCTGTGCATATCTCTGTATACTATATAAACACCCGCATCTTGTATCTATATTCCTTAGCTAGTTGTATGTGATCTCAGTGTAGCTTTCTGGCATTCATATCTTAGGTCATCACTCTAAGCTGCATGTCTCTTTCTTTGAGCCTTGTTGTCTCATGAGGCTCTCTATTGTTATCTGTTTGCCTATTGTTAGCTGGGAGCTACACTCTAGCATAACAAAAGAACTAGCTGAACCTTTTTGCTCTTGCTGCTATACAACGAGCATTCAACTCTTTGTCCAGCATGTGCTCATGTCTCCAGCCACCTCAGGATGCTAGGTGTTATATGCCTAATCTCAGAATATGTGAGTACCAGTGTACTATCCTGCTCCTTTGCACTATCAAGAAGCATTGCACTTGAGCTGACAGGTTGCACCATCTGTGTGAGCAACATCACTTCCACTGTCTTGAAGAAGAACGGAAACATGATGAAGGGCTTCCTCGTTGGACTGCCTTTGGATCATTCAAGGAGCTGAAAAAGAGGATTGCTTGAGTGCCACCCTCATTGTCTCTTTTTATACTGTAGGTGCCAGTCTGAAAAGACCACAAAAAATCCCAAGTCACTAGGGGTGATATTCAAGAGAAAGAAATGGAATTCCAAAACTAGGGAATATTTGAGATGAATTGACTACTTATACAGTGGCTCAAATAAGTGTCCCAATGTTTGTATATTTTGTACTAAATACAATAACACTCAACAACCATTACCTCTAGCATTATACTATAAGTGTATGAAATAGACTATACACTCCTAGTTCGGGACACTTATTTGAGCATGTTACTAAATGGGAGTATTTCAGTCAAATCATGGGAATACTGGCTATTGTCTGAGCATACAATACTTCACATAGTTCATATGATATATCTACATTAAGATAGAACTCAGTCTCCTATTACTATCAGCATAGAATCCACTATTATTATTAAAAGTAGTAATATTTTGCATTTCTTGAAATTGAATCAATCCAATAATAAAACCATGATGAATACTATTCTAAATCACTCTATCATATGTGGGAGGAGATTTAGACTTGATTGTACCATGGTCATGTGCTCTGGTGATTATCCACTCCCAACAATATACTTTGTTAGGGGGAATATTAAGAATCTAGTGGATGTTTGATGGGTCAATACTATTTCCATGAGACTAAAAATTGGCCTGAATGTCAAGGACTATCATATAATTAAGTGTACTATCCATCTGTATTCATCCTTTCATCACACAGGTCCATAACACTCTGTATTTCCTCTTATATAATAAACAAGGCAACCATGCTTTGCTGTTTGCTCGACCAAGAAATTGCCCCACAGTTGCTTAGGAACAGGAAACTGGCAGTGGAACATAAGTTGTCAGGTCTTGTGACCACCCCACATCTGAGTACCCTTGGAAGTCCATGTCCATGGAGATGTTATTTCCATCGTATCAGGGTTCCAAGTTGGAGGTAGCTTTGACATGCCAAAGTATATGTTTGGCAGCTTCCCAGTGGCATGCTTTGGGCGCGACACTGAAATGGCTGAGTGTTCCAATGCAGTATGCTAGGTCTGGATGTGTTCCTAGCATGAAGTACATTAGGGATCTGATAATGGTCAGGTAGGACACTTGTTTTCCATTTATGATAATCTCCAAGACTATGGTGTTGTCCTCAGGATCTATTGTGGAGATTGTTGTGTCATGTACCATCGGAGTCCATACAGGGGCAGAGTTGGACATGCCTGTACATTCTAGGATAGTTTGGGAATACTGGAATTGAGAAAGTGATATTGTTCAGAGTTTCCGATCTCTTCAGATTTCAATCCTGAGAATATATTTTGCCTCGCCAATGTCTTTTATTTTGAATGCAGAGGCTAACATCTCCTTGACAGAATTCATGTAATTCTGAGAGCTGGCAGCAAGGAGTAGATTGTCAATGTAGATGATGAGGAAACAAACCTGTTTGGACTTTCGGAGAATGTATAGGCATGTTTTGGTGTCCAGTCGACTAAATCTGAGTTCTCCAGTTTCTTGTCCAAGGTTTTGTTCCAAGTCCAACCTGCTTGTTTTAGTCTAT
Organism: Boletus bicolor; assembly: GCA_003316205.1. Classification (NCBI taxonomy): domain Eukaryota; kingdom Fungi; phylum Basidiomycota; class Agaricomycetes; order Boletales; family Boletaceae; genus Boletus; species Boletus bicolor. The sequence goes on from QFEM01001010.1 coordinate 15,539, forward strand.
AGAGTGAGCGCTTGAGCTTCCAGCAGTGACCAGGTTGGATTGGAACTCTGTCCAGTGGTAGGAGATATTACTCCTCTTCCAGTTCTCCATTCAAGTAGGCTGTGGAGACATCCATTTGGTCCAGCTCCAGGTTGTGTTTTGCAGCTAGGGTGATGATGATCTGCACAGAGTTGAGATTAGCTATCAGAGAAAACATCTCCTGGTAGTCTATCCCTTCCTTTTGCGTGAACCCTCTTGCTACAATCCAAGCTTTGTAATGTTTGATCTTGCCATCTTGATCGCATTTGATTTGGAAAACTGGCTTGGAGGTGATTGGAGTTACTCCCTCGGAAATTGAAACAGTTTCATACATGTGATTTAAGTTCAGACTTAGGAGTTCATCTTCAATCACGGAGTGCCACATGTCTCTGTCAGATTATGCATAGGCCTCCTTGATGGTGGTGGGGAGTGATTCTCTGGACTCAGAGTTGGCTGTTCCAGCAAAAATGTGATGTCTAAGTTCCTCCTGGGTGCAGAAGAATGCTCCCGACATGTCTGGTTTTTCTGGAGATCATTCCTGTTGTGCCTCTTGTGGTGGTTTCTGATGTTGTGCTTTCCTTTGCACCTCTTCCTCCAGTGAGCATTGGTAATCCCTGTTTCGATCTGCTGGCTTGCAGTTTCAATTGCTCTGTCGAACTCCAGCGATCACTTTTGCAGGAGGGTGTACTGGAGATGGTGGTGGTACTGGTGCTGCTGGCAGATGTGCTGGTTTGATGGGCATTAGAATTGAAGAGTCTAAATGGAGTTGGTCAAGGTGGTTTGCTAGGGCATCAACTTGGTTTTCAGCATCAGGTGCCGGAGGTGCAGGTGGAGCTTCCACTGCTTCTGGGATGTGTGTGTGTCAGAGGTTGACTCATCCTCTTCTCTGATGCATTCTGGCTGATGTGAATGGTTTGGAGCAAGTCCCTTCCACTGCTCCTTAGCAGGGCCTTTTCATGGAGTGGAGTCCGTTTCAGAGCTCGTCACAGATTCATTGAAAGTGACATGGTGACTGGAAATGATGGTCCGGTGTTCCAGGTCTAGGAGTTTGTATGCCTGTTGTCCATATGTGTATCCAAGCATGATGCATTTTCATCTGTGTGATCAGAATTTCCCCCC
>QFEM01001010.1:16681-39698 GCA_003316205.1 Boletus bicolor
CCCCCCCCCCCCCCATTGTTTCTTAGGCACAAGTGCATATGCCAGACATTCAAATGGTCGGAGGAGCATTGGGTCTACCTTTCAATGGAAGAGCACTTGGTAAGGGACATTTCCTTTGATTGTGGAGGACAGACTTCATATGGTAATATATGCTGCAGTGGACATGGCATTGGACCAGAAAGATTTGAGTAACTTGGATTCCTCAAGCATGGAGTTTGCAAGCATGGACAACATTTGGTTCATGCATTCAGTAAGGCCATTTTGCTCTGGGGTGTATGGCATGGACATTTCAAGTGTTATGCCATCATGTCAGAGTTGGTTTCAGAATTCTGCTCCTATGTATTCTCTGCTGCCATCTGTTTGGAGGAATTGGATATGTGTCTTCAAGGGTTCCTCCAACTCAATGGTTTGTTGGCGTGCTTGCTGGATATCTGTTTTTCACGTTTTGTATGTTTCAATGACATCACTTTTTTTCTTTAGAAAGTATATCCATGGAAATCAGGAATTGTTAAGACCGTGCCGACAATCTCCGGGCATAACTCCAGGGCTCTGGAGTTTGCAGGAATAAGGACGTTGGCTTCACTGTATGTGGTGCGCCCTTGCTGTTGATTGGGTCCTTGGATTTCGGAGTGGAGGTTCGGAGGTAAACAATCCGATTGACTTAAAGGTTTCGAGGGGTGGAGATGATTTAGAAAGGGAATAGCCGGTGTCTAAGTTGATTATCTAGCTGAACTACAGTACTAGATACGAAGGTTTATATATGGAGGTAAAATGGGAGATAAAGTACTAAAGTCCGGGGGTACAAGTATTTTCGAGGCGACAAGTATTTTCTAGGGTGAGTAACAAGATGGAGGAAACTAACCGAAGGGTCAACGGGTAACTACAACGGAGTCAGGGATAACAGGGAAGTCAGGGCATAGGGTGAATGGAGTATAACGAAAGTATTGGAAATGTACTTTACAGGATAGATGAAATGGAGGGGCAACTCTGGGGGACTGGAGTTGTGATATAGACGATATAGGTCTGGAGTTGGTGCGTACAGCACCAGAGGTGTCAGAGGTGTCGGAGGTGGACTCGTGGAGATTTACGGGATATGACAGAATGGGGTCAGTGATTATGTGCAAATTCCATGTGGGAAATAGAGTCAGCCCATGACCCTGGGTTAGATCCGCAGTAGATGCAGAGATATGTCTCAATTTCCTGGTTTATGTGTTCGGTTTCCCCATCAGTTTGGAGGTGGTAGGCAGTGGAGAGGGTGAGGTTGTAGCCGAGGAGTCGTCCAAGTTCTCAGGCAAAGGTGCTGGTGAATTGAGGACTGCGGTTAGAGATTATTTGTGGTAGAGGCCGAAGTAGAGGAAGACTTTGTGGAAAAAGAAATCTGTGATCCCTTCGGTGGTGATGGTTTTCTTTGTGGGGCAGAGAATCACCCCCTTAGTAAGCCCATGGTCTACCACAACCAGGAGGGAATCCATGCCAGATGGTGTAACTGGGAGGTTGGTGATCAGATCGCAGGAGATCTGCTGGAACGGGCAAGATGCGGAGAACTTGATGGGAACAAGGGGTGGGATGGAGGGATGAGTGTTCAATTTCGATTGCTGGCACATGGCACAGCCCTCAACATAGTGGTGGGTGTAGGCAGCAAGGCCTGGCCACCAAAACTCCGCAGCGATGAGTTGGCAGGTTTTGAGGAATCCCAGGTGGCTGGCGGTCTTGTGATCATGGCAATGCTGTAAAATAGAACAACGAAGGTCATTGTCAGCGGAAACATAGATGCATCCTTGATAAGTAAGGACACCAGCTTCCATCTGTCAGTCGGCAAGGCAAGAACAAAAGGCAGGGGGAATCTCCTCATTCATAGATTGAAGAGCCTGGAGAACAAGGAAGTCAAACTGGGAGGTTTCTTTGATCCACCAATGAAGGGCAGAGTCAATAGTCTGGACAAAGAGGGACTTAGGAAGGAGGGTAACACCCTCGTTATCAAGGTTGGATTTTGGGAAAAGGTCAGGACAGCAGGATAGGGCATCAGGACCGGCAAGTTGAGATCCAGGGACATGGATCATTTTGAGATCAAAGTCTAATAGGTCAATAAGCCAACAGGCTTGGTGATGGTTCAGGGTCTGGAGTTGTCAGAAGTAGGTAAGATTTTTGTGATCTGTGAAGACCTGGATGGGAAAGGCAGAACCTGAGAGATAATGCCGCCAGGCCTTAAGTCCACGGATGACTGCAAGGAGTTCGCGATCATAGATGTCGTAGTTCCGCTCCACCAGAGAGAAGGATGCCGAGATATAGGAACAGGGGTGCCAATCACCGTTGGTATCGGTCTGGAGAAGAATGCCGCCAGAGGCATGTTTAGAGGCATCAGTGGCGATGGCGAAAGGGGCGGAGAGGTTAGGCATCTGGAGGACGGGTTTTCGCAGGAAGAGGTCCTTGAGTAGGGAAAATGCGGATTGACAGGTGGACGACCAAGACCACGTGGTGAGTTTCTTGGTGAGATCGATGAGGGGTCGGGCAATGTTGGAATAGTCAGGGATGAATTGCCTGTAGAAATTGGCGAAGCCAAGGAATGAGCATACATCCTTTACGGAGGACGGGGTTGGCCAGGAGGCGATCCCATCAAGCTTGATGGGGTCCATGGCGAGTTGACCGGGTTTCACAATCATCCCGAGGTATTCAACTTCATTGGTGGTGAACTTGCACTTTTCCAGTTTCAAATGCAGGTCAAGTTCGGTCATATGCTGGAGGACGCGTTTGGTATGCTCCTCATGGGTCTTGGCATCAGGGGATGCGATAAGGAGGTTGTCCATATAGATGATGAGCCATCCTTCAGCGATCATGTCTCTGAAAGAGTCATTCATGAATCATTGGAATGTGGTGGGTGAATTGCAAAGACCAAAGAACATGACTGTAGGTTCAAAAAGCCCCTTGTGGGTGACAAAGGCGGCCTTCCATTGGTGTCTGTCTTTTATTCGGACATTGTTGTATCCCCACCAAATATCGAATGTGGTGAAGAGCTTGGCATCTCGGAGTTTGTCGACAAGATCAGAGATCAGGGGTAGTGGGTAGGTGTCACGAACGGTATGTTTGTTGACATAGCAGTAGTCTTTGCATGGGCGGAGTCCTCCATCCTTCTTTTTGACGAAGAAGAAGGGCAAGGTTTGGGGGGATTTCGAAGGGCGGATCTTTCCACAGTTGAGGTTCTCCTTTAGGAAGGATTCTGTGGCTTCTTGTTCGTCAGGAGAAAGGGGATATACCTTTCCGATCTTCAGAGTAAAGGTATCCTTGAGATTGATCTCATGGTCATAGGATCAAGAAGGGGGCATGTGGTCCGTGGCTTGAGTAAGGCATTGAATGTAGTGGGAACCTAAGGGGGAAAAGCGGCTTCCAAATTGGATGGTTCAGAACATGACACATACTGTCTGATCGTTTAGACAGACGGCATCAGGATCCTTCCATTCGTTATAGTCGAATAGTCAGAAATCAATGACGGAGTCGACATGGATATGTCATGGGGTTCACGGGGGTGGTATCCAAAATTTGTATGAATGCTGTTCATAGTCAGCGGCATGAAGGGCATAGAGCTCCTTGGACTGATCAAGGGTCTCCGAGATGGAGATGGTTCATTGAGCCCAGTCGATGGTGGGGTTGACTTCTTTCAGCCAGGGAAGTCCAAGGAGGATGCTGTTGCATCCAAGCGACATTACCATGAAGGTAACATGGCAGGCTATCCCTTCGATGTTAAGGAATAGGGTACAAGAGTATCGAACGTCACCCTTTTTGTTATAAGAGTTGTCGGCGTTGCGAGCATGGAACGGGTGATCAAGTTTTTGTGTGGGAAGGTGGTGTTTTCGGACAAAGTCCCAGTCGATGCAGGAAATATCTGCACCACTGTTAATGAGGGTGCAGGTGTCGACAGCTTTCAGAGTGTGCAAGGGTACAATGACTTGGACAGGAATTTGCATTGCTTTAGTAGCAGATCGTACAAGTACAGAAGCACAAACTGGAGAAGAGGAGACTTGTGTCAAAGAAGTTCCCCTTTTCAAACATCCACCTTCTTGAAGCCCACTTTTCATACCATAGGTACGTCTTCATTGTCATCATCTATCTCAACTAGATGCAGGACATCTTCTTCGGCTTCTTGAACCACCTTGACGGTGGATTTATTTCCTGTGAAAGAAGGGCAGGAAGTGGAGGCATGGCAGGGTTTTCGGCAATGGAAACAAAGTTTTTTCTCTATGCATCGCTTTTGTTCCTCAAAAGTGAGTTTGGGAACTCGGATTACATCAATGTCCATGGCATTGGGGTCCTTGGCAGGGGTAATGGTTCTAGGGGAGAAGGACTGTGTAATAAACTATCATGAACGACAGAAAACCACAAGGCTCAACGAGCTCGCAGGCTACTCAAGTCCTGGTGAGTAATGAGATGAGGTGCGTGAGATGTGAGGAGGAAGAAGATAGTCCTTTCCGGTTGATACAGGCCTATAATGAGGAACAAGTCCCCAAGACAATGACCAGTAAAGCAAACAACAAGTGGATTAGACTGGGGATTCCAGTCACAGAGTGCTAGCTTATATATGTACAGGCACGCGCACAGACCATGCTATGCATGAGAGGAACTACCGTAAATAGACTAATGTGAGAAGCAAGGCATGGGAAAAGAAGCGGCAGAGATTAAAGGGGCTGTGTGAGAAGAGCGGAAATTAAAAGGTCATGGGTACCATGAGGTATGACATCATTGGTTCTAGGCCTAGTCATGTGCTGGTTCCCACGGTCACGTGCACAGATCATGTGACTGAAAAGAAAAGAATGTAAGTCCGAAAATGTTTGAAAATGTTCATATTATAACACTACCCCCTTTTTAAGACTCGAATTCCAGGCGAGTCGTGGAAGGAGTGGATTCGGTAAGGTTCTTGAAAGGAGAAAATAGGGATGTGAATGAGGAGACTGTAAGTCCTCGGAGTTTACGGGGAGCGGAGGGATTTTTCTTGTGGAAGTCAGCGACAGCCAAAGGGGCAGTGTTAATTATGTCAGCTGATTCCCAAGTTTGATCTGTTTCATTGTATCCTCTCCAGTGCACCAAGTACTCCAGTTTCCTATTCTTGAGACGTGAAGCAGCAACAAATTCTACTTCAAACTGTTCTTCCCCTTCCTGATCCACCTCTATGGCGTTGGGACAGACTTTGGGTTGTCCAGGTAATGTCTCCCGATATGGTTTAACGTGTGAGATTTTAACTGTGGGATGAATTCGCACAGTACAAGGAAGTTTAAGGGTGACGGCGTTTGGAAGGACTGCAGAGATAGCATAGGGTCCAATCCATTTTTGGGTTAACTTTTTCACCATATAGGGAAGATTAAGTTTATCGGTAGAAAGCCAGACCTGTTGACCAATGGAGTATTCCGGTGCTTCTGAACATCTTTTATCCAAAGCGGCGACCATTCTATCGCGTGTTTCCTCTAAGGCCGCTTCTATCTCCTTGTGAGAATGACTAACTTCTCCCGCAAAACCAGCCAGTTTTCCTTCAAAACCCATGCGAGGGGTGTAATTTTGAGTGACATTGAAAGGAATAGATCCGGTGGCAGTGGTTATGGTGTTATTGTGGGAGAACTGGGCCATTTTCAACCAATCCGCCCATTCATGTTGCTTTTTTCCAATGTAAGCGTGGAGATATTGTTCTAGATCTCTATTAACACGCTCCATTTGGCCATCCGTTTGCGGGTGGTAGGCCATGGAAATCTTCTGATGAATTCCTAGAAGCTTACAAAGCTCCTGGGTAAAGGCAGACACGAATTGGGGTCCACGATCTGAAACAAGTGAAGAAGGGAGTCCGTGGGTGCACCAAACGTGATCCCTAAATAGAACTGCTAAGTCCACGGAAGAACAAGTGTCCGTAGTGGGGATAAAGACCACTTCTTTGGAGAAGCGATCAACAACAACACAAATAGCCGTAAAAGAGCATGATTTGGGTAATCCTGTAATGAAATCAACTGAGAGATCTTCCCATGGATGCTTTGCAGCAGGAAGAGGAATAAGTTTACCTGCCAGTGCCTTTTGCTTACCCTTTGTGAGGGCGCACACTTGGCAGCTGTCAACATAATTTTTAACATCTTTGGTGACGCCAGGCCATGAGAAATAACAAGTAAGAGTATGAATGGTCTTGGCATGACCGCCGTGACCAGCGATTGGTGAATCGTGGCATAAAGTTAAGAGGCGAGTACGTAAAGAAAGAGGAATGAAAACTTTGTTTTTGTTATTTTTGAAAATGTTCATAGTAGAATCGAAAAGGAAGTTGTTCACTGCATCCACTCCCATGGAGGCAGACTCAGATTCCAACTCCAAATAAAAGTCCGAAGACAAAGCAACAGAGTTGATAAAAACGGAAGGAGGCAAGACCGTGATATTGGCATTATGATCCTGCACAGCCTCCCCATGGTCCGGGCAACGAGAAAGCACATCAGCCCGACCATTAGAAGCACCAGGCTTGTAAATGAAAACATAATTAAACTCCTGTAAGACCGCACGCCAATGAGCCTGCCGACCGCTCAGAGTCTGTGGCTTCTTCCAATATTTCAAATTCTTGTGGTCGGTCCAGATTTCAAACCGTTCGCAACCAATAAGGTAATGACACCACTCTTCTAGCACTCGAATGACTGCCAATAATTCTTTATCGTAAATAGGATAATTGCGCTCAGCGCTATCGAACGAATGAGAGATGAAGGCGATAGGCCTCCAATTACTGTCATTACATAATGTTGAGAGCACAGCTCCCATTGCAATATCCGAGGTGTCCATTTCCACCCGAACTTCCTGATCGCGATTCGGATAGGTGAGAAGAGGAGCCATGGTAAATTTCCTTTTGAGAGCTTCGAAAGCCGCTTGTTGATTAGGACCCCATGTGAATGGAACATCTTTCTTGGTAAGATTGTTCAAGGGACATGCAACTTCAGCGAAGCCCGAAATAAAACGCCTATAATAATTACATAACCCGAGGAATCCTTGGAGCTGCTTTAGCCAAGTAGGAATTGGCCAATCCATAACTCCAGAAACTTTCTTTTCTTGCATTTCTACCCCCTTTTTAGATATGACCATACTGAGAAAGTCTACTTGATCCTTGGAGAAGAAGCACTTGGAAGGTTTTACGTAGAGGTCATTTTTGCATAAGCGACGTAGAACCTCCTTAACGACCTCCTCATGCTCTTCTTTGGTCTTCTTTGATGTAAATATCATACAGTCATCGATATAGATAATTACTGCAGCATACATGTCATTAAATATGTCATTCATCATCTGTTGGAAAGTAGGGGGTGAGTTGGTCATCCTGAAATACATAACCGTTGGTTTGTAGGCACCAATGGGCGTAACGAAAGCGCCCTTCCATTCATCGCCTTCCTTGATCCAAACATTGTTATAGCCCCATCGAAGATCCAGGGCCGGAAACATATCGGCATTTTTTAGCCGATCGATAAGCTGTGGAATTAAGGGAAGTGGATAGGAGTTTTTAATAGTACCTTCGTTTAAATATCTATAGTCCATAACCATGCGCTTTTTTCCGTCTTTTTTGGGGATGAAGAAGACCGGCGAGGTCTGCAGAGATTTGGAGGGTTTGATATAACCCTTTTTGAGTTCTTTGTCAATGAACGTGTGAACTTCGTTCATTTCGATATCGAATAGGGGAATGACTCAATCCTTCTTCAGAACAAAGTCCAGCTTGAGATCTATGGCATGATCCCAAGGCTTCTGAATAGGCATGCATTCGGATTCTTTTTCTGAGAACACATCCAAGAACTCGTGATAGGTCTCCGGTACCTGTTCTTTTAGTCCATCTTCTATTGTACAAAGGACAGCTGGGGAACAACCGTAAATCGGGGGTCCAAGCCCCATAATTTTACAGTACTATGTGCAACGAGGGAAGGAGATAGTTTGAAGGGTCCAATCGATGACAGGGTTGTGGTGGTAAAGCCAATCATACCCGATAATCATTCGATGTGTACCAATCTTTGAAATATAAGCGTCTATTGTTTCATAATGTCCAGCAATCTCTATGATCAAAGTGACTGCGTGCCTAATTTGTCCAATGGCTCCTTCAGAGCCGTCTGCATTGTGTATTTTTATAGGATTTTCCAAAGTGTAAAAGGGAATGCCATGACGGCAAACATAATCATGATTGATAAATGTGTGAGAAGCCCCTGAGTCCAAGAGAGCTTTGAACTGATAAGCTTCCTACTGGCCATTCTGCATGCAACATATGATGGTCTCAAGTGAGAACTCTCCGCTGAATGACAACGTTGTTGCATGGTGCATCGTGACCTTGAGGGGTTTATAAATAGAAGATATTTTTTGTTGTTTATTAAGGGAATTAAGCACACTATTATTTAACTCCGGTGCCATGCTCAATTGAGACGCCCTTACAGAGGAACAAGAAATGCAACGTAATACAGAGGAAAGATCAGAAGAAGGAAAATCAGATTCAGTACAAAAAAGAAATTGTTCAGGCACATGAACGCCCTCATTGTTCACGTGCTGTTGCCTTTTAAAGCCTCGGCTGCGTGATGCTTAGCCTCAACTTCAAATCTATCCCTGTAATACACTTTGGCTTCTTCCGAAACATAACTTCTGTGATCGGCATTTGTAGCTACAGCTGCCAAGGCTGGTGGGGTAGGAAGGGGACGTCCTGTATAGTGCTGGGCCACCTGGGCCGAAGGATATACATTGTGTTGGGGTGCGACAATGTATTGCATAGAGTTGGGATCCCAGGTGAATTGTTGCCTCTGTTGAGGCAGATGATAAGGACAGCGGTTGGGGTTCGAGGGACAGTCGGGCTTAATGTGGCCCGATTTGCCACAGAGGAAGCAAGTCCTCGTGTTGTTTGTGGGAGTGGGTGCAGCCTGCTGCACACCTATCTCCATTGGGGCCCCTTGACCCAGTTGTGTACCGTACTGTTTAAATTGGGGACGGGATGGTGTGGGGGGATTAGAAGGAGGCGGATAACGTGGGAAAGATCGGGGAGTAAATCGGAAGTTGGATGGAGGACCACGTTCTATCACCATTTGCTCAAATGCTCGCCCAAGCATTCAGTAGAAAATAGAGAGATCATCATAGTCCATCTCCATTCCTGGTCGAGCAAGTTGTGCCCTCTCGTAGATGCGATAGTCTACCGCTTTCTTAAGAAGGGTTACGGCATGATAATTGTCAATCTCCACTTCCTTCATAAGGACCTTGAATCTTTGAAGGAAGAGGTCTATAGGGTGTCCGTTTTGCCGTAGTCCTTCCAACCTTCTTAGAGACTCGTGGGCAAGAACATCAATCCAGAAGTATAGCTTTATCTCGTCCTGAAGCACTCCCCAAGAGGGCCAGGCCGAGTCTCCTCTTTTTCCGGTGATGGTACCCTTATCGTCCACTAGATTCTCTTCTTCCCGATCGAGATATCGTTCAAGGGTTATCTGGGCAAACCCCTCGGCCTTCTTTTCAAATCGGGAAAGAACTGCAATGGCTCGGAGTTTATCCAATCACCACTTCTGCTCATTTACCCATAAACGCAGCTTTACCCACCAGACATGGAAGGTGTTCCTATCTCCATCCCACTTTTCGGGGTCGGCGATCTTTTTTGTGACATTGTCTTTTTCCCTTTCCAAGTTTAGGGATGCGATGCGCTGGACGAGCTCATCCATGTCCTGGATTGCCGACATATCTTTCTATGGATCGGAGGGTAGAGATTGGGCAAAGGTAAGGGCAGAGGAAGTTAAAGAAAGGATGATGATTTTCCTGGTTGAAAAGTGGGAGATGGTGTCCTTGGCGTTGTCGATCGTGTTGAGGCCAATAAACCTTGCAAGGGTGGGAACGAGGAAGTGGGGTAAGGTGAGGATTACGTAGGCGGGGATTTGGATCTTGGATGAAATCTACGGGAAGGTGATCGTTCGGGTCTTGTTCTTCTTTCACCTCCTTACTGCGTGGACTATTCCAACCACGCTCTGGGGAGACTACATGGGTGAGGTCGGAAATGATAATAACGTGATCGGAGATAGTATCTCTGTCTTTTTCGGCAATTCCAAGGGTGACCACAGTGGCCCTTAATACTGACTACGAGAGGTTTTCTAAATGAGAACTACTGGCTCAGCCACCAGCAGCACAACGACTGTGATCCGATGTCACCCTATGCAAACGTGGCACAACCCACACGTGGTATCACCTCACAAGAGGGACTTCAAAGTTTTCTAGACTAACACGTCAAAAGCTTGCCACCTAAGGCACACCCTAAAGGCATGGGCGTAAAGAAAAGAAAAGTCTCGGAAAGCTCCGGCGGGCGTCCCTTAGCTCTGGAATCCGAGCATTGTGTATGCAAGTCTAATCCAAGTGTAATAAACTATTGTGAACGACAGAAAACCACAAGGCTCGACGAGCTCACAGGCTACACAAGTCTTGGTGAGTAATGAAAAGAGGTACGGGAGAAGGTGAAGAGGAAGGTAGTTGCTTCTGGTTGATGCAGGCCTATAATGAGGAACAAGTCCCCAAGACAATGACCAGTAGAGCAAACAACAAGTGGATCAGACTGGGGAATCCAGTCACAGAGTGCTAGCTTATATATGTACAGGCACGCACACAGACCATGCTATGTGTGAGAGGAACTACCGTAAATAGACTAATGTGAGAAGCAAGGCACAGGAAAAGAAGCGGCAGAGATTAAAGGGGCTGTGTGGGAAGAGCAGAAATTAAAAGGTCATGGGTACCATGAGGTATGACGTCATTGGTTCTAGGCCTAGTCATGTGCTGGTTCCCATGGTCACGTGCACAGATCATGTGACTGAAAAGAAAAGAATGTAAGTCCAGTCCAAAAGTTTTGAAAATGTTCATATTATAACAGACTGGTGACCCTGGGTAGAGGGTTTGACATAGCAGCACAATATCTCAGCAGCACGCTCCCATTGGGTCTGGAAATGAACAGCCTTCTCATACCACTTGTCGATGGTGGTAGGGACGTTCTCAATGGACATGATTTTATGCATGAGGATAGGGGGGAGTCCGGCGGCAAAGTAACCGATGAGAATGTTCTGGTCAGTGACCATAGATGTGGCTACCTTGTTTTTGAACTCGGCGACATAGGAAGAGAGTGGCAGTGAGTAAGTGCTGTTCTTGGTAGTAACGTACTTAGTGGAGAGCCAGGAAATGGCATTGTTGACTGTGTCGTGGTGTTCGAACGCGGCCTTGAAAGAGGCAATGAAGTCATGCCACTTTCCGATGGTAATGTTGCCCTGAAGGTCAATGGTACCTTGGCGATAGGTTGCAGCCCAGGTGGCAACGGTTCCCTTAGTCATATAAGACAGGGCGAAGGCGACTTGCTTGGGTTCTGTGTTATATACAGTGTCATTCACGGTGAGGTAGAAGACGACAGTGGTGAGCCAGGGGAGAGCCTGCTCGTAGGATCTGTCAAAGGGGCTCAGAGGCGCTGAGACAGAGTTCAGTAGGACGTGAGGACATGGTAGGTGAAGAAGAAGGGGCGAGAACGGGTGAACGGGGAGTTCTTCTCTGGGTGGAAATACTAGACGATGCGGAAAAGGAAGTGGTCACTGGTATAGTTAGCGAAAAAGAAAGATGATGAGCAAGGGATTGGGCATGCCAATTAGCGTCACTATCTCCGGTTAGGATCTCCTGGGTAAGATCTGGCTGAACATCTGGTTCTTGGTCATCAAAGTTTCCGGGGATGAAAGTCTGAGGTTCTTCTTCTTCAGATGTTTCTCCTGGGGTAGATTGGGATCAAGGGAGTCCCCAGTGAGGGTTGGTACAGGGTGGAATGGTGGAAAGCTTACACAGTGGTAGCCTTTACAGGAAAGCTTAGACCTTTTGTTATGACAACCCAGGGAAAGGGTAGTTGTAGGGCCTTCACTGACAAGGAGTTGCTTGGAGAGCAACAATGCAGTTCTTCCTAGGGGATTCCGAATGGCAGACGAAGGAGTGCACACTAGGGTCTTCCCTATGTGTGAGATGAAGTGGTATACACTAGGGTCTTCCCTATGTACAAGACAAGGTGACAAGGTTCGACTAGAGCAGTTACTGTTACGAACTATCGCGAATGACAGAAAAACCACAAGGCTCGACGAGCTCGCAGGCTACACAAGTCCTGGCAAGTAATGAGATGAGGTGCATGAGATGTGAGGAGGAAGAAGATAGTCCTTTCCGGTTGATGCAGGCCTATAATGAGGAACAAGTCCCCAAGACAATGACCAGTAGAGCAAACAACAAGTGGATTAGACTGGGGATTCCAGTCGCAAAGTATCTAGCTTATATAGGTACAGGTGCACGCACAGACCGTGCTGTGCGTGAGAGGAACTACCATAAATAGACTGATGAAAGAAGTCAGGCACGGGAAAAGAAGAAGTGGAGATTAATGAGGCTATGTGAGAAGAGCAGAAATTAAAAGGTCATGGGTACCATGAGGTATGACGTCATTGGTTCTAGACCTAGTCATGTGCTGGTTCCCACAGTCACATGCACAGATCACGTGACTGGAAAAGAAAAGAATGTAAGTCTGAAAATGTTTGAAAATGTTCATATTATAACAGTTACTCATAGGCCAACAAGGGTTCCTTTAAGAAGGAATAACAAGGAGCAGCCAATCAGAAGGAGGCTGGAGACTTAGAGAGCTTGGCAAAAAGAAGGCATATAGATTGCCTAGTATAGATGAGGTACAAGAAGGGTACTCGAGGTATCTTGAAGGAGGTCTAAGCTAGGAAATTGTAAGGTAAAACAGAGGGTTTATATATGTACATTGGTGATATGTGTACAGGCCAGGTGCAGAATAGTGCAGAACAGGATAAACTGTGGGACTACGTATATGGAGTCAGAAGAAGTGTATATTGTTATACATAATATGAACATTTTCAAACATTTTCGACTTACATTCTTTTCTCTTTCCAGTCACGTGATCTGTGCATGTGACTGTGGGAACCATCACATGACTAGGCCTAGAACCAATGATGTCATACCTCATGATATCCATGCCCTGTTAATTTCCGCTCTTCCCACACAGCCCCTTTAATCTCCGTCTCTTCTTTTCCCGTGCCTGGCTTCTCATATTAGTCTATTTATGGTAGTTCCTCTCACGCATAGCATGGTCTGTGCGCGCGCCTGTAACATATATAAGCTAGTACTTTACGACTGGAATCCCCAGTCTAATCCACTTGTTGTTTGCTCTACTGGTCATTGTCTTGGGGACTTGTTCCTCATTATAGGCCTGCATCAACTGGAAGCGACTATCTTCCTCCTCACCTCTCCCGCACCTCTATTCTTTACTCGCCAGGACTTGTGTAGCCTGCGAGCTCGTCAAGCCTTGTGGTTTTCTGTCGTTCGCGATAGTTTATTACATGTATCCTGTATATTGGAACAATGAGGATCAGAGAAATAAGGAAGAACTGTGGACACATGTATGGAGCATGTGAAGCACATGTCCGACTATCATGAGAGAATCAATGAAGATGTGAGACAATGGGAATACACCTCTGGTATAGAGCAAGGAGAAGCCAAAGGTGGAGAATGGGAACGAAGTCCAATGGATGAGCCAGGATAAGGAAGATATGAGGTCCTGGCGCTGGTAATACAAGTAGACTGAGTAACCGTAGCAAATGTAGGAAAGAAATGAAGAGTCGTAACAATGACAGAAGGACCTGAGAAGGCAAAATTCACCAACTTCCCACAGTCAAAGTTCTAAGAAACTATAGGGTCAGTTAGTCTATAGTATGAACTACCTTTCCCTAGATTTTCTTAATTTTCCCACAATTTCCTGGGGAGATATTAACTTATCTTTCCCACATATGCTCATATAGTAATTAAACTTGTAGTCACAAAGATTTCTTTATTTTTCAATTTCTACCCTATACATTTGCCAAGTAACTACCATTCCCATCATCACATGACCATGTACTACCCCTGAGTGACCCATATCATGTCAGAGTGAGTCAACATGAGCCATCGTGAACCATTCCATACATGACCTACAAAAATTGTACTAGGCCCAGCTCAGCCCAGTATGAGTCAGCATGAGTCAGTATGAGTCATTATGAGTCATGAACTAAAAATAGACTATTCCCTGATTTGTAATGCATGAGTCAGCATGAGTCATTGCCAAGCCTACTAAGCCAGAGCTCATCCAATTAAAATGAGTAATCTGTAATCCTTTTGGCAATTGACAACTAATCTCTTGGCATTCTCTTGGCATTTGTAAGCGATTTGTAAGCTAGCACAGCCTAGCACAGCCACTGTAAATATCTATATAAGGAGAGCCTTTCAGGCCCCAAAAAGCAGATTCTTTCTTCCCTGAGATTTAATTTTACAGTGAACTTCTCTCTTGAAGAGATTTCTTACCACTTTTAGGAGTTTCCTCCACAGGTAACCCACAGAGGGCCTAGTGCAGGGCAATTCCATAGCTTTAGCTCTACTAGGTAGATTGTTAGGAGTAAAAGACTTGTACCCAAGAAGGGACAAGTGCAATAGAACACCTTTACAGAGAAAACCCTTAACTGGGCAACTAAAGGGAATAGATCCCCAACAGTTTAGACTACTAGTGCCAAGTACATCTGCTACTTCAGCTGACTAGGCCACCTAAAGGGATAAGTGCTAGTCTAGCTCAAGCCTGAATTTCACCTCCTTAGTTGTACAATAAATATTGAGTTAGTAAAATCCATCTGAGTGAACTAAGTGTAGCCTAGTCTGAATTCCAGCAAGAGTCTGGAACATATCTACATATCTACATCTTTACATTTTAGCATATCTATAAATTACTGCTAACAAGTTAACACCTTTGCAGCCCCTTTGGTATACTAACACCAACAGGTACTAGCAAACCAATTCTTGGTAACTTCTTTAAGTATAACCAACACATTACTTGCACAAACAAGTGCAAACATATACAAACAATTACTACTGTCTAGCAACCAATTGTTGACTAGTACAGATTAT
The DNA here is from genome assembly GCA_003316205.1 of Boletus bicolor. Lineage (NCBI taxonomy): Eukaryota > Fungi > Basidiomycota > Agaricomycetes > Boletales > Boletaceae > Boletus > Boletus bicolor. Next base: position 31,622 of record QFEM01001010.1, read on the forward strand.
TGGAGTGCCTTATCACCTTGCAATTTCATTACTAACCAGACTACTAGTTAAACCATTTCAATCATTCTAATCCATATACATTTGTAGAGGATTAGTGAACAAACCACATACTATTCACACTAAGTTTATCACCGAATACATCCAGTAGACCTAGATACCAATTCATTTAGAAGATAACTATCCCTAGCTAATTTGTCTTCTTTGTAGGCAAATGCAATGGAACTAAATAGTATTTTCCAGACTTACATAATACAGAAGACAAATTGGAAATTGGAAAATCAAATTCAGTACAAGAAGAAAATTGTTCAGGCACATGAACATTCTCATCATTCATATGCTGTTGCCTTTTAAAGCCTCAGCCATGCATTGCTTGGCTTTGACTTCAAATTTGTTCCAATAATAAGCTTCTGCTTCTTTAGAGATGTAAGACCTTGTTTTGGCATTGGTAACAATGGCTGCCATAGCTAGGGGAGTAGGAAGGGGATGACTGGGATAATGTTGGACCACCTAGGCCTACTAGTATACATTGTGTTACACACCAATCTGCATTGGGGACCCTTGGCCCAGTTGTGTGCCATATGGCGTAAACTGTGGATGAGATGGTGCAGGAGGAATAGAATGCAGGGGGTAATGTAGTGGTTGATGTGGATAGAAGTGGGAGTTAGATGGCAGCCCATGTGCTATTGTGATTTGTTTGAAGGCATGACTGAAGTTGCAGTAATGAACCACCAAGTTCTTGTAATTGAGATTGCCCACTGAGTAGTTCAATTTGCACCGTTCATAGATGCAATAATTGACTGCCTTCTTTAGAAGCATTATTGCATGGTGATCTTCTATATCTGCCTCTTTACATAAGACCTCAAACCTTTGCAGGAAGAAATCAATGGAGTGCCCATTCTGTCAGAGTCCCTCTAACTTTTGAAGTGATTCATGACAAAGCATATCAATCCAGAAGTAGTCCTTGATTTCCTTTTGGAGAGTTACCCAGGTAGGCCAGGTGAAATCTCCCTGTTTGCCAGTTACAGCACCTTCCAAGTTGATGACATCATTATCCTCCTTATTGAGATATTTCTCTAAGGTTATTTGGGCAAAGCCCTCAGCCTTCTTCTCACATCAGAAAAGAACAGCAATGTAATGAACCTATCGAAAACAACAGGAATACCACAAGGCTCAACACTTTGCAGGCTACACAGGTTCTGGCAAGTAAAGAAATGAGATGCAGGAGAGTAGAGGAGGAAGGTAGTCTTTGTCCATTCAATGCAGGCCTACAAGGGGAACAAGTCCACCAGGCAATGACCAGTAGAGCAAATGAACAGATGGATTAGACTGGGGATCCAGTCGTAAAGTGCTAGCTTATATACTGTATAGGTGTGCACACAGACCATGCTGTGCATGAGAGGATTTACCATAAATAGACTAATGGGAGAAGTAAGGCATGAGAAAAGAAGACGGAGATTAAAGGGGCTATGTGAGAAAAGCAGAAATTAAAAGGTCATGGATACCATGAGGCATGACATCATTGGTTCTAGACCTAGTCATGTGCTGGTTCTCATGGTCACATGCACAGATCATGTGACTGGAAAAGGAAAGAGGATAAGTCTGAAAATGTTTGAAAATGTTCATATTATAACAAGCAATTGCCTGAAGCTTGTTGGATCTCCATTTTTGTGCATTTATCCACAGGCATGACTTGACCCACCACACACACCATGTGCCTCTACCACTGTCCCATTTCTCTAGATCAGCAATCTTCTTGGTAACATTATCTTTTTCCTTTTCTAGATTTAGGGTGGTGATGTGTTGGACAAACTCATCAAGGTCTATTACTGCCAATATATTTGACTACAGGGAGGAGAGTGGAGTGAGGGTAGATGTAAGGGTAGAAGGAATTAAAGAAGGGGTGATGACCTTCTTGTTCAAAAATGAATGGGTAGTGGTCTTGGCATTGGAGATTGTATCTAGGCAAATAGACCTTGTGGAGGTAAGAAAGATGAGGAATGATGAAAACTAGAGTCTTCTTTCACTTCCTTACTATGCAGACTGTTCCAACCACACTCTGGGAAAGCTACAAACTTGCTGGTGTAGGAAGTACTTCTTTGATCAGAGGTAATATCTATGTCTTTTTTGGCACATCCAAAAGTGACCACAGTGACTTGGATTACATATACAGACTAAAACTACTACTGGCTCAGCCACTGGCAGCATGACAGCTGTGATCCAATGTCACCCTATGCAAACAAGGCACGACCCTTGTGTAGTATCACCTCAAAGGAGGGAGAGAGAAAATGTTATCTAATAAGACAAAAATGTTGCCATCTAAGGCACATTATAAAAGTGGCAGGTATGGAGAAAGGAAAAGTAGTGGAAAGCTCTGGTGAGCAGCATAGAGTCCCTAATTAATTTTGTAGGGACCTTGTAACAGGTATGCGCAAATCCTGATGTTTCCTTTAGCTCTAGAATCCTAGCATTGTGTATGATAGTCTAATCCAAGTGTTATTACTTCTATCACAAATGACAAAAGAAGACCACAAGACTTGGGCTATTTCACAGGCTACACATGTTCTGGCTTGATGGTAAAGAAGAGTAGAGTCCTTTCTGTTTAATGCAGGCCTACAACTAGGAACAAGTTCCAGAGGCAATAACTAGTAGAGCAGTAAACAAGTGGATTAGACTGAGAATTCTAGTTGCAAGTAGCTAGCTTATATAGTGTACAGGCGCACACACAGACCATGCTATGTATGAGAGGAACTATCATAAATAGACTGATGAGAGAATTGAGACATAGGAAAAGATAACAGAGATTACAAGGGGCTGTGTAAGAAGAGCAGAAATTAAAAGGGTGTGTATGTATATCATGAGGCATGACATCTTTAGCTCTAGGCCTACTCATGTGATGGTTCTCATGGTCATGTGCACAGATCACGTGACTGGAAAAGAAAAGAGTCCAAGTCTGAAAAAGTTTGAAAATATTTATATCATAACACTTGCCTCCTCATTGGTAGTGATCATTTGGCCCTCCATTTTTGGTTGGTCATTACATCATGGACAACATTATGTGGCTTTGTTATGTTGTACTTATTCCAAAAACATTAAAATCCTTTTTCCTCATGGTCAAGAAAATTCCAAAGCTACTAATCTGGTTTAAATTGAAGCATTCAGAAATTTGAATATTTGACATAGAGACATTCCTTAGGTTTCCCATACTATAATAAAATTGGTTTGTTGCTTGATATGATTAGCATAAACAGTATTTATATATATATCCTACAAATAACATGTTTACCTACAAATTGGAATCATCATTTCCCTCTGTCTGCATTAAATATTTTAAAAATACACTTACTATTACAAACTAAGCCTAGACCAAGGGAAAACTGAAGGGAAAAGGTGTGGGAGTAACAAAAAGAGAAAGAGAAGAGAACTCATGAAAATATGAAGGCAGCAGTAACAAGGGCAGTGGCCCACAGAACCTCTTGCTTAGTCCACACTGAGGTTTGATGACTCAGCAATGGGTGCATCTGTCATATCCTGTAAGATCCACGAGTCCACCTCTGACACCTTCAACATCTCCAGTGTCCTACACACCAACTCTGGCTCACTTTCATGTATATTGCAACTCCAGACCTCCGGAGTTTCTCTCTGACTCATGTACCCTTTAATCCTCTCATACACTCTGTTTACCCTGTACCCTTTCATTCCCATCCTCCCCGACTTACTGTAGTTACCCATCGACCCTTTGGTTACACATCTCCATCTTCTTACCTCCCCCAAAAAATACTTGTACCCCCAAAAATACTCTCACCCCTGGACTTTAGTACTCTGTCTTCCATTCTACCTCCATATATAAACCCTTGTATCTAGTATTGCAGTTCGGCTAGATAATCGACTTAGACACCAGCTTATTCCCTCTCTAAATCATCTCCACCCCTTGTAACCTCAAGTTAATAATATTGTTTACCTCCAAACCTCCACTTTGAAATCCAAGGACCTGATCAACAGCAAGGGTGCACCACATATGGTGAAGCCAATGTCCTTATTCCTATGAACTCCAGAGTTCCAGAGTTACACCTAGAGATTGTTAGCATGGTTTTAACAAAACCCATGTGTGGGGTGTAATTTTGAGTGATGTTAAAAGGGATGGAACTGGTAGCTGTAGTGACAGTATTGTTGTGGAAGAATTGAGCCATTTTCAACCAATCTGCCCATTCATGCTGCTTCTTTTCTACATAGATACAGAGATACTGCTCTAGGTCTCAATTAATGTGCTCTGTTTGGCCATCAGTCTGGGAGTGATAGGCTATGGAAATCTTCTAGTGAATACCCAGAAGTTTACAGAGTTCCTGTGTGAAAGCAGACACAAATTGTGGTCCACAATCTAAAACAAGAGTGGAAGGGAGTTCGTGGGTACACCAAATGTGATTCCTAAATAAAATGGCCAAGTACAAAGAAGAACAAGTATTGTGGGTGGGAATAAAAACTACTTCTTTGGAGAAGCGATCAACTACAATGCAAATAGCCATAAAAGAACATGGTTTGGATAAATCCGTGATGAAATTGACAGAAAGATTCTCCCATGAATGTTTAGCAGCAGAAAAAGAAATGAATTTTCCTGCCTGTACCTTTTGCTTACCCTTCATGAGGGCACACACTTGGCAACTATCTACATAAGTTTTTACATCTTTTGTGACACCAGGCCATGAGAAATAACAAATGAGAGTGTGGATAGTTTTAGAATGTCCACCATAACTGGCAACAGGAGAATTGTGGCATAAGGTGATAAGACTGGTACATAAAAATGGAGGAACAAAAACTTTGTTTTTGTCATTTTTGAAAATGTTCATATTAGAATCAAAAAGGAAGCCATTCACAGCACCCACCCCCATGGAGGCAGACTCCAATTCCAACTCTGAATAGAAGTCTGAAGAGAGAGCAATAGAGTTGATAAAAACAGAAGAGGGCAAGACCATGACATTGGTTTTATGGTCCAGCACAACCTCCCCATAGTCCGGGCAATGAGAGACCACATTGGCCCAACCATTAGAAGAACCAGGTTTATAAACAAATACATAAATGAATTCCTAGAAGACTATATGCCAACTGGCTTGTTGACCATTAAGAATTTGCAGCTTATTCCAATACTCCAAGTTCTTGTGATCAGTCCAGATTTCAAATCTTTTGTGACTGATTAGATAATGGCGCCACTCTTCTAGCACCCGAATCACTGCAAGTAACTCTTTATCATAAAAAGGGTAGTTGTGCTCAGCACTATCAAAGGAATGAGAAATGAAGGCAATCAGCCTCCAGTTACCATCATTGCATAATGTTGAGAGCACAGCTCCCATGGCAATATCCTAGGCATCTCTTTCTATCCTGACTTCTTGATCATGATTTGGATAAGTGAGAAGGGAAGCCATGGTAAACTTCTTTTTGAGGGCATCAAATGCTGTTTGTTGGCTGGGACCCCATGTGAATGGAACATCTTTCTTGGTAAAATAGTTCAAGGGGCATGTGACCTCAGCAAAGCCTGAGATGAAACATCTATAATAATTACATAGTTCAAGGAAACCTTGGAGCTGCTTTAGCCAGGTGGGAACTGGCTGGTCCATAACTCCAGCACCTTTTTCTCCTGCATTTCTACCCCCTTTTTTGACACTACCAAACCAGGAAAGTCTACTTGATCCTTCAAGAAGAAGCACTTGGATGTTATGAACCTATCATGAATAACAAGTAACACCACAAGGCTTGATGCTTTGCAGGCCACACAAGTCCTGGCAATAAAAGAAATGAGGTATGGGAGAGTAGAGGAGGAGGGTAGTCTTCTCCATTCAACACAGGCCTATAATGGAGGAACAAGTCCCCAAGACAATGACCTTTGAAGCAGTAAACAAATTGGATTAGACTGGGGGTTCCAGTCATAGAGTACTACTTTATATACTGTATAGGCACATGCACAGACCATGCTATGTGTGGGAGGAATTACCATAAATAGACCAAGTGAGGGAGCAAGGCATGGGAAAGAAAGGTGGAGATTAAAAGGGGCTGTGTGAGAAGAGCAGAAATTAAAGAAGCATGTGTACCATGAGGTATGACGTCATTAGCTCTAGGCCTAGTCATGTGATGGTTCTCATGGTCATGTGCACAGATCACATGACTGGAAAGAAAAAGGATTGAAGTCCAAAAAAAGTTTGAAAATGTTCATATCATAACACTACCCCCTTTTTAAGACTCGAATTCCAGGCGAGTTGTGGAAGGAACAGTTTTGGTGAAGTTTTCATAAGGAGAGAAAAAAGAGGCGAAGGAAGAGGCTGTAAGTCCACAGAGTTTGTGAGGAGCCGAAGGATTCTGTTTATGGAAGTCAGCAATTGCCAGAGGGGCAGTATTGATAATATCCACCAATTCCCAAGTATGATCAGTTTCGTCATACCCTTTCCAATGTACCAAATACTCCAACTTCCTATTTTGCAGATGGGATGCAGCAATAAACTCAATCTCAAATTGTTCTTCCCCTTCTTGATCTACCTCAATCACATCAGGGCAGACTTTAGGCTGTCCAGGTAATGTTTTCCAATAAGGTTTAACATGAGAGATATTAACCATGGGATGAATTCATACAGTGTGGGGAAGTTTGAGGGTAACGGCATTAAGAAGGACTGCAGAGATAGCATAAAGTCCAATCCATTTTCTGGGTTAATTTTTTCACCGTATATGGGAGATTGAGTTTATCGGTAGATAACCAGCCTTGCTGGCTGACAGAATACTCCAGTGCATTGGAACACCTTTTCTCTAAAGCGGCAGCCATTTGATCATGTGTTTTTTCTAACACCACTTCTATCTCCTTGTGAGAACAACCAACTTCTCCTCCAAAAACAGCCAATTTCCCTTCAAAACCCATGCAAGGGGCACAATTGTGAGTGACACTGAAAGGAATAGAACCAGTGGTGGTGGTAATAGTATTGTTGTGGGAGAATTGAGCCATTTTCAACCAATCTTCCCAATTATGCTGCTTTTTTCCTATGTAAGCACAGAGATATTGTTCCAAGTCTCGATTAATGTGCTCCATTTGGCCATCCATTTGAGGTGATAGGTCATGGAAATCTTTTGATGAATACCAAGGAGTTTGCATAGCTCCTGGGTAAAAGCAGACATGAATTGAGGTCCACGATCTGAAACAAGAGAGGAAGAGAGTCCATGTGTGCACCACATGTGATCTCTAAATAAAATTGCTAAGTATGCAGAAGAACAAGTATCATGTGTGGGAATAAAGACCACTTCCTTAGAGAAGTGATCTACCACAACACCCTTATGGAGGAAGAAGACATGGTATATATATAACTGAAAGGTCAAAAATAGGAAAATCAGAATCAGTACAAGAAAGAAATTGTTCAGGCACACGAACACCCTCATTGTTCACATGCTGTTGCCTTTTAAAGCCTTGGCCATGCATTGCTTGGCTTTGACTTCAAACTTATCATGGTAATAGACCTTGGCTTCTTCCATGATGTATGACCTCTGATCAGCATTGGTAACAATGGCTGCCATGGCTGGGGAAGTGGGGAGGGGACAACCAGGATAATGTTGGGCCACCTGGGCCTGCTGGTATACATCATGTTGGGGTGTGACAACATATTGTCTGGAATTATAATCCCATATGAATTGTTGCCGTTGCTGCAGTATGTGGAAAGTATGGCAGTATAGGTTAGAGAGGCAATTGGGCTTAATGTGGCCCAGCTTTCCACACAAGAAGCAAGTCCTTGTGTCTGGTTTGGAAGTGAGTGCAGCCTGCTGCATGCCTATTTCCATTAGGGCCCCTCAGCTTGGTTGCATACTGTACTGTATGAATTGGAGATAGGGTTGTATGGGAGGATTAGAAGGTGCTGGGTAATGAGGCGGTTGGTATGGATAAAAATGGGAATTAGTGGGGGGCCCATGCTCTATTGCCATTTGTTCAAAAGCTCAATCAAAGTTCCTATAGTGGACTGCTAGGCTCTTATACTCAAGATCTCCCACCAAGTAGTTTAACCAGCACCTTTTATAGATGTGGTAGTCTACCACCTTCTTGAGAAGTGTTACCACATGG